>JAODVM010068327.1:0-17431 GCA_025400095.1 Phenganax marumi | reverse complement strand
AAAACAATTCCATTTTAATTTTCTAAAAGAAAAACCTTACCCATTTATACATAAAAAATTAGTTTAATAGGATTTAAGTTCAAATTTCTTGGTTCATCAACTGCTGTAGAATCCCATAACCATTTTACTACGATCTCGTTTTCAACAATATATCTATCAATAAAATCAAATGAAAATGAAAATACAAAATAACCCTCAATTACATCCAAAAAATCTTCATAACCAATTTCTTCATATAATTCATCACCGGACTGAAAATACCAAAGACGTTTTACCAACATCGTGTACTATAAATATAGGCACGATAGTACAGCAAAAACACAAAGCAAAAAAATGGCTTCAAAACCGTTGAATGTACCCGTCACAAATCACGCAACTGGTTGCGATGTCGTAGATCATTTATATGAACAGTGTATGAACAGCGACCAAAAAGAAAAATTTGAAGCAATTCTACCTATTTTTGAACAGGAAAAAACGGACGCAGTAAATAAATGGAAAATAGTGAATGAAAAAGCAAAGAATATAAGGATTCTCTACGATTATATCTCGAAGAACAAGACGAAAATCTCAAGCCAAGTTACTACAATAATATCTGCAAAAAGACAATTCATTTTAAGAAATCAAAAAACGAATATACAGCTGCTATTAATAAATATTGCAATTTATTTATGGACAAAGCCATAGACGAAAACATTCCTCTGGAAAAGTTTTTTCTATGTCCATTTTTGAAGCGTAAATTAACCGAAGCAGTTATAGAAAAACTACAAGCATTATAAATAAACTTGCAGTCGCTTCTCAGTCAACCTTGTGTGTGTCTCGTTCAGTCATGGAATCAATAACAATAAAGCATGTAAACGAATTCATCGATCTTTTATTCTTAAGCGAAAGAAGAGATGAGTTACTTCACATTGTTTACGCAAACAAAGACATATTAGAACTAAAAGACAGACTTAACAAAGCAAAAAACCAATTTCTAGATGATGAGAACGCATTCGCAAAGATAGACAAAGCATACACGAATGATGAAATCAGCCTTCATGCTCTTCTCGAGATCATAGACAAGAAGAAGAAATCACGAGATGATATGGTTTTTGAAATGCATCAATTTTTCAAATTATATATCAATAAACTTATCGCGAAAGACCCTACACTTATGCGTGAATTTATGCGTCCAGATTTAATCAGTCAAACCGTCTACGCTCTCTACCAAAAGCGCTACATGAACGAAGAATCACCGATACTACATCCATTTTGGCAAAAGATATGCCAAGGTCGTGAAAAGCTTGACATCTGTCATCATGGTCCTTCAGGTTTCATTCCGGAAAAGGAGGAGCAAGCCAACGACATATAAGAGCAAGACCAAGCAGAAAAAGCCAGTCAAGACACCAACAAGCAAGAAGACAAGAAAAAGCAAAAAGAAAGCCAACAACTACAAGGCCAGAGCAACGAGCAATGAACAAAGAGCAACAAGACCAGCAGTCAGACCACATCACACCAGACCAGACCAGACCTGCAATCAGACCAGCAACAACAACGGCAACACCACCAACAGTAGCAGCGATGATGAGAGCGTGGTTTCACAAATGGAGTGACGACGAATACGTGGAGTTTCAACCACCATTCTTGGCGACTTGCGCGAAAACAAGTCTGCTACGGTACGTCGGCGCAAAACCTTCCATTACTTTTCATAGACTATACTGCGATAATTTAAGTAAAATATATAATTACACTCTAGACAAATTTATCAATAGTTTTTATTTACACAAACTTCGAGAGAAAGACTCTTTTTTTTTGCTTTTGAAACTATTAGTTATTTTGGGGTGATTAGTGGGTTAAAAAATATCAAGGGTTTAGATGAGGGGTACGATACTAGGTTAGAATTAATAAATATCATGTTGTTCCAGGAAAATATTGTAAATAAGGCAGTGAGAAACGCGTATTTTAGAAAAGACGATTTAATTATTAACTTTTGTAGTGAATTTGGTAAAACTTTAGTAGAAAAACGATATGAACTAGATGAAAACTTTCAACCATTTATAGAACATTATTATAAGCATGTTAAAAATTTAGACTCCTACGTAGAAAAAGCTTTAGTATGTTGTTTTACAGATGCAATTAAACGATTTTTGTAGCGTACCCATATTCAAATGCAACAGCAGCGCCGCAGTATTGACATTGTGTTAACATTGTATTTTTTTTGACAGCACCACTTGTTATGGTAATTGCAGGATATATAATAATAATCACATCACTCAGTTGAACCCAATTTTCCACCCTAAGCATTTTTGTCGCCTTTTGAGCGATCCAGTCCGTTTCATTGCGCGCGACATGAAGTTTCCAACTCGCTCGACCAATCAGCGCGTTGACAGTTGATTGACAGCACTTGACAGCACTTGACTTATGCTAATTAAACACTATATAAACCCGATACAGGCCCTTGCTAGTCATTCGGCTCAACCAGGGCTTCGGGTTCACATCTCTTGGGACAAAATAAGGGACACATAAAGTTTATGTGTCTCAAAATCAAAAAACGGATGCAATAAATCCGACCCAATTTTACATGACGGATGCAATAAATCCGACCCAATACATGACGGATGCAATAAATCCGACCCCAACACACACAACAAGATCGTTATTCCCGAACCCTTTTTCATTTTTTTACCTACCTTCATTAGCATATACCGTCTCTCATTGGTTCTTCTTCAAGTTAGGGTTACATCATCTTCAAGTTAGGGTTACATCATCTTTAAGTTAGGGTTACATCATCATGCATCTCATTAACACTTGCACTCCCCCCTGATTCAAACCCCTAAAACACATCGCTCAACATCACAAAATTGCTTTTCTGGCAACTTTTGAATGATGTCCACCCTCGGGGTAGGGTTCACGCTTCACTCTGATTGGTTGCCTCTGATCATGTGGTATGCATCTCATTAAATATGGGGGGCCCCCTGGAAAAACACCCGATTTTGGGCGTTGGCCACCCCTAACTCGTAATAGTAAAATATACTAATTTCACTGCTTAGCCACCGCGCCTTCAAAAAAAACCCTACCCTATAATAATACACTGCTGATGCACCTTCTAACAAGTTATAGTGAGTTATCCCAAATCTACTTTGCATTAAAGTTAGAGTGAAGTTACAATTGGATGTGTAACGTTTAACCTCCACAGCTCGCTTTTGCCGTTCAGCGTGTCCGTAGAGGCGATTGCCTGTTGCTCTCTTCACCGAGCATTCATAAAAAAAATGCAGCTTCAATGGTTCAACTCGAGTCATTATCATCTCATACTGTATTGATTTTAATTGATTTCATTCAGGTAAGGATTCTTGTGGCACC
This sequence comes from Phenganax marumi, assembly GCA_025400095.1. NCBI lineage: Eukaryota > Metazoa > Cnidaria > Anthozoa > Malacalcyonacea > Clavulariidae > Phenganax > Phenganax marumi. The sequence goes on along the minus strand of JAODVM010068327.1, from coordinate 14,092 downwards.
GCGTTTAACTTTTCTAATGTAAAATTCAAATCTTTCTTGTGGACATTGCTAAAGGTCGATTTCGACTGCAATTTTTGCACCACTTGGATTTCTAATGCTGTTATGCTGGGCTTGTAAACTTTCTGATATTCAGTGTATTCTATAACAGTAGGAGTTTCAACACGTCCTTCTCTTTCACCAGGTTTAATGGTAACAAATGACTGTGTTGAATAAACTGTCTAATAACATTTCACACCGTCTTTGGTGTTACACCAGTACAACTAGCAATCACCGTAAAAGTTTCTCCACTTAGCCAAAGATATAACATGTCTTTATGAACAAGTAACGAAGCAATTTCTGTCTTCTGGATAGATGACATGACAAAATATCCAGTTCACTGTCATTTAATCTTCCGTCCAATAGGCTGGGGACGGTTGCAAATTGCCCGCATGAATTGGTAATTGCTTCAACCAATTAGCCAATCAACATTGCAATGTTGCTGAGCAATATTGCAATATTGATAGGGAAAGGAACATCCGGTTTAGCAGTAATATCTCAACCCCATGATATGAATAATTCACAATACAAGAACTTTACAGAGCAAAATATGTTCATGCTTCAAACCATACTTCATCCTACGATTTGAGCAGAGTGAGAAGTAAGTGGGCTTTTGCTTTGTTTCCATGACAACATGACTTGCAATGAAGATGGTACATGGATTATTGACTTTTATTGTGAACTTCCTGCAGTGCCTACACTTCACTATTTCAAAAAAGCATGCCCAGAAATTGTGTCGCATATGGGTGCGCGAACCACAGTTTGAAAGAAAATAAACCAGGTTTCTTTAGATTTCCAAACGATAACCTAGAGCTTTGAAAGAAATGGATTAATGCCTGTAAAAGAGTAAACTCAGATGCTTGGAACTGGAACCGTAAAGGAAAGAATGTTTATATTTGTGGAGAGCATTTTATCTCTGGTAGACCAAGTAAAACAGATTTGAGTCATCCTGATGATGTACCATCTGTCTTTCAGTTTGAGCCAGTCATCAACAAATAAAAAAAACCCAGAAAACTTTGGTGGTTTAGCTTTGTCAATAGAAGGATAATGGTTATCGAAGAACAAATGACAAGCACTGAAAGCAAGTCCACAAAAACAGACAAGAACATGAAGACCTCTCCTCCAAATGGACATACTTTTCTTCCCAACATGGTGGAACAAACAGAGGTCAACGTTGACACAAACTGCGAAATAGTTCAGAATATTGCAGACAATGCAATAAATGAACTCGATACAGACATCATGAGCAGTAAGTTGAAACTTGCAAGTCAGAATATGGAAAAGCTTTGAAACGAAAGAGATACAGCTCTTGAACAATTAAAAAATTACAAGGTGACAAAGCTGATCTTATGTTTGAATCTAGCAGTTTATTACATGAGAACAAAAAGGCACAAAATAAAATTAAGGAGCTACAGTCCAAGTTTGTGCACTATGAAATAAAAAGGGATAATTCACACAAATGTAAGTATTACACTGTAATTGCCATAAAGACATTTGACAATTTATTCAAGTTTCTGTCTCCTCTACCAACAACTTGCCATAACTGAATTCCATTCAAAGACCAGCTCCTAATGACCATTGTAAAATTACACCTCAACCTTCAGTTTGAAAACTTAGGAGATCAATTTTTATTGGCTAAATGCAGCTGCCATGACATATTGTAGAGATGGATTTCCTTGATGTCCATAAAACTTAAGTTTTTGATCAAGTGGCCAGACCACAATACAAGTATGAAGACACTGCCAAGAATCTTTGGACAATATTTTCGCAGATTGACTGGAATAATTGACTGCACTGAGCTTTTTACAAACAGACTGAAATAATTGAATGCACAGGTATACTCAAACTATAAAAAGCTTTCAACAGTTCGATTTTTAATCGCCTGCACACCCCACGGTTCAATTTCATACATAGCCAGAGTATGGGGTGGGAGTGTTTCAGACATTGCATTATTGAAGAGGTCTGATTTCATCAGCCATAAGTTCCACCATCCTGGAGATCAAATACTTGCTGACTGTGGTTTTAAAGTGGAAGACAAATTTGCTGCTGGTTGTGGAGTTCAATTAATCATGCCATCCTTCACAAAAGGGGGAAAGCAATTATCCACTGAAGAAGTGGAAGTTACCAGGCAAATATCTTCCATTTGAATACACATAGAAAGAGTCACTGGATTGTTAAAGAACAGATATCGAATCGTAGATGGAACATTATCCACAACTCTGAACAAATCATTGAGTGATGAGGCAAATGAAAAAATATTACTGGTATTGACAAACTAGTTACTGTATGCTGTGCATTGTGCAATCTAGATGATGGCATTGTTTACAATAAGAGAATGCATCTAGAAACTTCTCAAGCATAGCAAGGCACTCAGCACTATTGAACAAATAACAACATACACAGTAACTTTATCTGTGTCATTGTTTGAAATTTTTAAGAGTTTGCTGCTAATTTTCTGTTCATTATTCTTGCATGATGAACAATAACAGTGACTTTGTGGGACTCTTCTAACATTGACACATGAGTAGTTAAACGACTCCCACTTGCAATCTTTTGAGTCAGAGCCAATTCAGTCTTTATCGCTGTTGTATTCTGCAGCATCTAACAGTCTTGAACCAAAATCTTTTGTATTTGGATTGGTCAAAAGCACAGCATTTAATGGCTCATACAAGAAGAATCCATTCAACTGTTACGGAGATTTTGAAAACCTAAGTCAAATTGACGCTGACAGAAACGTTGTGTTCGACTTCTCTGGTTAGATGAATACTGGGCAGATAACTTATGTTCTAAAACAAGATCTTGTAACATGCAAAACGTTTTGCAGTGTATATTCATCTGATATGCTACTTCAAACAATTGATAAATATCCATGTGGATTTGTTGGAAACACAGATCGAGCAGTGGACCTGGAAGGCATTGGGTGGCTTTTTACTTTCAATCAGAACAAAAAGGAGAGTTTTTTGACAGTTATGGACAATGACCATATCACTACAGAAATTCTTCTGGAGACTTTTTAGAACCTCATGAATGGAAATTTAACACTCGTAAGCTGCAGAGTATTTGGTCAGATGTGTGTGGACAATACAGGATGTTTTATCTCAGTCATAGAGCTCAGGGACAAGGCATGAATTAAATTGTGCAGTTATTGAGTAACAATACTATGTTAAATGATGCAAAAGTGTCTCAGTTTGTTAAGAGATTTTTTTTTAATATTGTCAAATCGTTCCAGAGTTAACCTTAACCAGTGTAGTAAAAGATGGTTGAAAACTAATGTATAGTTTGTTTCAATAAATAATTGTTATAAATCAATATTGTGTGTGAGCTTGGATTTTTATTACCTTAAAAGTGGTAAAAAACACATGACGACTTAAGAGTTTTATTAAAGCATTTCATTAATTCACATATTTACATGACTAATTCTTAAGCCAACATTTTTGAGTTTGTTTTGGTTTTTCTTCACACTTCAGGTGTAGAGTTGGACTTGGACGTTTGGGGAAAAGGTAAATGAGGCCTCCTTGCTGGAAGAAGTACCAGATAACGCTTGTCTCCATCACTCCTCATTCTGTACAACATCTTTAGGCGTGTTGCGTTTTGAAAGAACAAGAAAAAATTGTTTTGAGCTAGTAGGATTAAAATTTTTTTCTCGCCCTCAACGCATTGCTGACCACATCAGATATGTTTGATCACAGTATGGTTTTACCCTCAAGCTGACTTGCCCAGATTTATCACAGAAAACGACATCAGGTCTAGTTTTCAATAGAATCAAAAGTGCTGCAGCTCTTTGACGCATTGTTTTAGGTATATCACTGACAATGGTTGCATCAGACAGTTGTGTCTTCTCTTTGGGCTGTTCTTTACTTCCAACAATGGATGCATCAGACAACTGTGCCTTCTCTCTGGACTGTTCTTTACTTTCAACATTTGTTGCTATTCTAATGGTTAGTATTTGACCATCTTTCTGGAGCCTTAAATCTAGATAGTGTTCCAAATTCGCATACTACGATTTTTGCTTTTCAGCTTCATCCAAATCTGTATGATGAAGAATATTTGCCACGTCCGTGTCCTTGTGAATCATGTTGGACATAACCAGGGATGGTTCAAGTCTTTGTTTTGTTCGTATCTAGCAAGTGGACCTTCTGGAATTAGTACCATACATTGTGCATGTTTCATTTTACTAGTAAACTTCCCAATACACTAACGACTGGGGGTAGCAAGGCTGTCAGAGACCACCCCCTCTTTGATTTAAGAGTAGCTTTTTCTTAAATAGTTGTTCTTCATGTTTAATTGTCTCCTTGTGCATCTCATTTATTTTCCACTCACTGAAAAATTGATGGTCATTTTTCCGGTCAAAAGACATAGGATAGCCATGATACACACAGCTGTCAAACTCAAATACCGAATTTGTCTCCTCACAAAAACCATCCACATAATACATTTTTCCTAGTGCCCTATCAATGATTGTACTCTCCCCTGCTGTAACTGCGAGCTGACGTTTTGAACTTGTTTGATAGGAAATAAATTCTAGCCATTTGATGGAAGATTTTGAAAATGGTTTATTTCCCTAAAGGTACATGTTTTCGGCACTATACCTATAGTTTTTTCTTTTAAATATTTAGATCGATAAACACCCATTACTGAAGCTGCAATAGTACAATAACGAAAAGGGTCAATGTTTGTCTCAGCAAGGAAAGTTGTAACATCCTGGGAACAGTCTTTATACATTTCCTTTTGAAAATCAAATACATAATTTACTTCGCTCAAGTTATTGTGCCAGGTGATGAGTGCATCTCTTTTAGCTTTGTCTTTTTTTACTATCTACATCAAAAAACTCAGTATCTGGCATAGGTGTTTTAAATTTAAAAGGAAAATCACCTTTGGAGTAAGTTGACATGTTTAATCCAAAAGTCTTCGGAAAAGCAGCTAGAGGCATTTGCTAAAATTCAAAGAGTCAATCAATCGGATTTGGTAGTCTTTGAGAGTACGCTGAATAATTTTTTGTCCAGAATGAATGACATGCATGTCCGCAGTTGGTCTGTTGTCAATTAACCATCTTTGAATCAGTGCTGCATTGAAACCTTTAGCATTGTGAGCAATGGCTGTATAGCATTTATGCTGAATAGAAAATAAAAATTCACAAAATTCAGGAAGTCCCCTGTACCTTTTGAACACAAACTCTGTACCGTCACAATACTAGCAACCGCATAGTGCACTTCATGTTCACTAGAACTGAAGTTTGTCTCAAAGTTGTAACATATATAGTCCAGCTGTTATCGATCAAAATAGTTCCAATTAACGATAAAAGCATGAAACTTGCACAGATTACTAATATGCCTTTGGGAAGTACTTCCTGATATAGGGCCAAGTCAAGTTAAGCCTTGAACCCATGAGCTGGGCATGTCAAAAATCTGCCAGCATGGCAACGAAGCTGAAAGCTAGAAAACCCTTAGGCAAAATAACTTAGTTTATTTATAATAAACATGTTTACAATGATTTTGGATATTTTACACCATTATATGTTCATACTTATTGATCGTGTTAAAATTTGTTGGGTACCCTGGGGTGAAATCTCGTATTTTCATATCATCATTATTTCCAATATTGCTTGATGCAAAAATTGCTTTTTCTTAAAATATTTTCTCAATATATGTATTATGAATCCTGAATATAAGCAATTGGATTTTCATAAGGAATGAAAGAAGTAGATTTGATGTGTATAACAAAATCAAAACTCAAGAGTATAGCCAAGTTCATGTAAGGACATGTCTTCGTAATGTATGTTTTTTGCTACCTATTGCAATTGCTGCAACAGTAACACAGACTGGCGCATGTCAAATTTGCATTCGAACACTTGGACCTGCTACTACATGAAACTTTACAACTACAACTGATGAATTTGTAACAAGTATTATTGGCTTGTGAGAAGGCTGTCCAATATGGAGACCAGTGTCGACCTTGGAGCTGCCATCCCTAGGTGGGTGGGCTTGGTAGGACTTGCTGGCACAGAAGGATCAGACCCCATACATATGCCCTCCTTGTAGCACTGCTCACTGAACATGCTGATCAAGTGCGACTCGTGCCAGGGAAATGCTGTAAAGTTCCGCAATCTCTTTGAGAAACGCTGTTGCCTTGCTTCATTTACTTTCGCTAGACTGCTTGTACGGTCATATAGAAGCACAAGAAACCTTTCTAGCACAGCCACTGATCCTTCAGTGATGTTTTCAGGTAACGTCTTCATAGCACTCAGTATTAGTGTCAGCTCAGGAAAACTGCCCCACGCATCCCACACAGTGTTCTTACCACATCCTCAAAAGTAGGACACAGTATCACAGCCAGTAAGCGCATGGAACAATGGCATTGCCATAGATTTAGTTGGACCTAGGGATGCTGCAACAGCATGTATTGGGATGTTCTGGACATTTTTTCTGATTCTGTATGTTATGCACATCTCATCGAAGGCAAGCATGTTGCCGATTGAAACAGCAAGAAATATCACATCAGCATCATTGCTTCTCCTCTTTATCCTTCGACAACCACATGAAGATGCATTGTTAGCATGACCCAGAAGCTTAGAGCTTCTGGATGTTTGGTGAGACCAATGGCACTTTCTTTGCCTTTCACAACACCATTCACATCCTCGCATAAGCGTGATCTGATATTATGGAAGAGAATACCCTGGTGGTCTTGTGTAAAACCAATGCGCCATCACAGAACTAGTTGTAAATGCCTGGATATTTCAGAGGAAGGAGACACATGTCCTGATAGTGAACTGAGAGCCATCTGTAATAGTTGGTATGATCCATGGCAAACATCCAGTGCAGGATCTTCCTGATGGTATTGACATAAACTAGGAAATTTGCCTCTGAAAGCTCTCGAGGCATAGGCACATCAGTTTGAGGTCAACGATGGACGCTTAATAATGGAAGTATGGTGACTTGGCAGCTCTTTCTTCTTTCCAGTCAGCAAATGTTGGGACGTTGCAGTGCTCGTTTTCCTCTAGTAGGGATGCCTTGTATAGGTTGCATGCCCTATTCAGTAGGATGAGCAACTTGCCACTGTCTGTGACCTGCTGTGCTTGTCATGTGTGTGTTACATAACTTGCACACAAGAATGATTCTGCAATTCCCTGTGTTGCAATCCCTGCATCACACATGACTTCTGGTCATTTACTACCACTCGGCCATTTTCCAAGCACCTTGAAAACGTCATCTTGATTTGGAGTCCTCCCATCATGACCACAAATTTATCTTCACAGAAATCAGGAAATGTCCACTGAATTTGCTTGGCAAATGCAAGCAAGGACTGGTCGACGGCGATGACTGGAGCTTGTGAAGGGTATACATGCTCCACAGCGACCTTAATAATTTGCATACTATGCACAATCGTAGCCATAGAATGTATATTATGAAGAAACATTGGCAGTAGGGTGATGATTCCTGGCTGATAACTGGAGGGTACAGATTGTGAAGCTTTATATGCAGCCCATGACACATAATCTTTGGCGTCAAGCTTGTCCTTAGAAAAGAGCTGTTGGATATTGGTTAGCCAGTCATTTTCTTTGTCGATCAGCCTGGAGTCAGGAGGAGTGGGTGTTGCTAGGTATTGATCTGGAACACTTCGGGCATACAAGTCACTGTTGGGTTGTGTCATAGGAGCTACTTCAGTATAACTGGATGGGAGGTAAAATATCATCTTGGTGGTAGTTAATGCAGCAGGGTCAAGTGTGTCTGTAGCTCTTGGGGTTCCTTGGTTGTTGGTGATGGGCTATTGGACAATGGACATGGCCGTCCTGTGGAATGATGTCTGTGAGCTAGTCGACCTGGTGTTTTGGTCAAAGTTGTCCACAGCAGCTGTGGTGAATAATCCTTTCCTCAACTGGGATGGACATGCTACTCCTTCCCACTCCTACCAACGATTAAGCACAGTAGTAACCACTGATTACAATACAAAAAAAAATTAAATTAACTTTGCATGATATCTGGATAGCACGTTTTAAAAATGTTTTGAAGTCAATGGCATTCTAGATAAAAGGATTAACTACCTTCCAACTGGAAATTTTGTAATTAAGTATGGTTAACTCTCAAATACTATATTCTAATTCCTCAACTGTCATGCCATGAACTGTAGTTAACTTTAATTACATTTTTATAAAATCGGCTTCTGCTCCTTAGCTTTTGCAGGCACAACAAATCTATCTTGTCTTTTGTATGTATGAAAATCAGTCTCTAATAATTGCAGAGGTATGTTGTATTGTATTAAATCAGTCACTGTTGTCATGGCAGTAAAAGCAGGCTTAACGTGAGACATCAATAATTAGTCATAAGTGAATTAAATCAATTTGGGTATGTTTGGATTGAACAGACAAGGGAGAATATCTGTCTGTGAACAATACAGTCTATATAATGTAAGCATAATGCCAGACTTTGGTGACCAAGGAAGATATAGAAGCAATGGAGAAAAGAAAAAGATTTTCTAATCAAGCACACTGTTCGTGATTTCTGTTGATTCGGTGAGCAGGCAATCATATGATATACAAATGCCAAGATTCTAAACGACATTGATGGGAGCTCGGTCTATTGTACATCCATGTTCAAGTCCATTTAAATAGGTAATGGGCACTCTCAGGCCTCGAAATTAGGAAAAATAAGGGCAAGGCCAGTTTGGCCTTGAAGGCTACTAAGTTTTTCAGGGCATCAAGGCCAGTACGCAGGGCATCAAGGCCAGTTTTAAAATTTCATTTAGTTGCTATTTTGAAGTTTCCATTAACATTAGAGTGTTCAGACAATAAGAATATACAGAACACCAACACTAAAATATGCCAAACGAAAATATGTATATATTTACATGCAACAATTCTTTAAACTTCAACTACAAGGAATAAGATTGTACGATACTGTGCATTATGTTCAGTTTATAACTGCATTGCTATTCCTGCATTGCCACTGGTGTTCTTAATCACTGTCACTATCAAAATGAATATCAATGTCTGTGTCAGTATCTTGGGCATGCATATTAAAATTGGAATCTGTTGGTTGAGATTCCACTACATCCACTCGGTTGGGTGTTGAAGATGCTGCACTCTGTGTTGGCTTTGCAACTTTCTTTCTTGGGCCATACGGATGTGAATAAGGACGACGGGAATGTTTTCCAGAAAGCCGCCATCGTTCTACTGCCTTTGACGGATTAAATTCTGCTGGGTCTGGACCTTCGGTGCTAATTCGCAGAAGATGCTCAATTGTTGGGGTATCAAGCCCAAGACGCCAATCCCCCATGATGCGTTTCATACAGGAAAACTGGCGTTCAACATGAGCAGTGCTGACAGGAAGTATAAGAATAATTCTTATGATGTGCCCAACATTTGAATACCGATCCTTCTTTGATGTCAGCACAATCTGCCAAACTTCGTGGTTTAATAGCTTTTTGTGATGGTCATTAACATCAAGCTTGAGACAAATCCACTCTCCTAGAATCTTGGTTGTGTCGCATCCTTTCAATGACATTATCTCTTCGAAATGATCAGTAAGGATTTCAATCTCAGCATTGCCGAAGGTAGCAAGCGCGTCTTTATCATTGGGAAAGTTCTTAATATCCAACACGGTAGCTGCCTGAAGTAATTTGTCTTCAGTGAAATTAAAACGCTTGTCAGTTGCTTTGCGTATGTTGTCTAACACCTCATTGGCTTGCTTCTCTAATTCCGAGTCATCAGTCGAATGATGCTTTAGCTGCAGACCGCGATATTCCCAGTGGTTGGCTTCCACCACCTGCCGCAGAACTTTTTTGGTGCGCTGACTTTGGCTGTTTCTCTTGGTTTCCAGACACATCAAGGTTGAGGGGATGTTGTTCTTGACTGCTGAAATGGGCATGTGCTCGTATTGCAGTGAGGTGGATAAATCAGCCAGGTCATCAACGATGTCTTGATAAAATGCCAAGAACAAAACCAGCTTACGAGACTTCAAGACCTTCACATAACCCTTATACTTGGCCTCATCCACTGAAGAGATATCGTCCCTTTCTGTTGATGCCATGTCCTCTAACATGGTAACAAGGGATGGAAGATTAGCATCAACCGCCCTCAGGGATCTGCGCCAATGGTCAATTCATCTGGTACCGTGTGATCTAGTGGGTTTCAAGACGTGCTCCTGAAGGATTTTTCCCGTTTCTCTCAATTCCTTCCACTTCTTTGGTGATCGCTTGAACATGTAATAAAGCTGCGTCATAAGATCGTCGATTTCTTCAAAGTATGTACCTTTGAAGGCATCCTTAAGAGCCAGCTTGAGACGGTGAGCTACACAATGAAACTGGACCAACCATGGAACATCAGATTTTATTCGAGTGAAAACGCCTGTGTTACAACCAAAGTTGACAGCTGCGCCATCTGCACCACCTGCAATACAACTCTCCATTAATCATATGCCATGATCTTCATACTTGCTTTTAATTGCTTTATAAACATTCTCTCCAGTTCCAGAACTTGGCTCAACTACACCCAACAGTTTTGTACGGCTTAAGCCATTCTCTACAAGGCGAATACTCAACACCTTGCGATCAAGAAGACTTTTATCTGCGCTTCCATCAAAAAGCACAGAGCAATAAAAAGGATCTTGCTTAAAGAGACTGTGTAACTCTTCAAACATTTCTTCACCAATTGCTTGAATAAACACTTTGCATGCTTTGTCATTCATGTACGCCTTGCCAATGTCAATTCCGTGCTTCTTTTCTATAGCTGCATATAATGGAAAAGACGTAAAGGAGTCCTCTTTTTTGCAATCAAATATGCCCAGTTGAACAGTCTGCACATTCTTGCAAATGTAGCCTCGTTCATTTTCGTTACCAGTTTTCGGATCTCTTGATTTTCTCGAGGGACTGGAGATGCTTTTTGTACAGATGACTTATGAGCCTTGGAATTAGCGTGGGATTTGGCAGTATCCCTTTTTACGTTAGCTGTGCCCGTGATATACGCATCTACACATTCAGACTGGCATACAACTCGTCTTGGATTGGCAGATGCAGCCATCGTAGGTACATGCTCTTTACAAAGCTTGCAGCAGACCTGAGTAACGTATTCATCCTTTGCCGTGTAACCAAGCCAATCAAAACCCCATGTTTGCAAAGTGGACACTTTAGTACGACGACGGGGCTTTATGCTACGTGCAGGAGAAGCTGAAGAAGGAGCATCGGATTCGGTATCGGAAACATCTGAAGTACCCGCCTGTCTTTCCATTCCCTCGTACAAAACAGAAATTGAACGTGTTCTCCAGTTGGAACAGCGCTGACATCTATATTGCGTTTTGTATAAGGTTTTCGTTTGGCTGCCTGAAAATTTGATTATGTGTGGTATTATTTGTGGTATGAACTTACTATTAAATGCTACAGTACAGCTAAAGTAGATGCTTTTATACAATACTTAGTTATTCGACTTTAATTAATTTCTCTTCAGTTTTGCATAGATTTCCGGGGGTTTATTTCTAAAATGTGCATTGTACTTGAATTATTTGAAGCTATGTATTCCTAATTGAAAATGAGCGAGGTCATTTTTTCAATATCGTATCTGCTTACCAGGTAATGTTATCATCGATTCCAACTTTTAAGTTTTTAATATTCTCCAACATATTTTAAAATTTCACCAACACTAAAGTGATTTTTATGCAGGTAATTCATGACTGTGACACATACCTTACGAAAAACCCTGCCAGGGATACATGTCGCTTCTGTATGCTCTGGTGCAGTCGCTGTTTTTCTTCTTCTACTCGGTCTTTTCGTGGCATATGGCGAACGTAACTTACATTTATAAATATTAAAGTTTAATTTTTGAAAAATATGAAAAACGAATATGAATTCCAAAGGAGCCCACGATCTTTTCGCTCCAGAATATGTCAAATGCACAGATATTGGAAATCAAACGTTACTGGAAGTACTTCATGTGGCGCTACCCTAATAGACTGCAGGCTCATAAACATTAGGAAACACGAACGAAAGTCAAATACTGCAAATACTATGCAATTCAGGGATGCAAAATTTAAGTATTTTTAAAAAAAATGTATTAATTTATGTCAATTTTAACTTGGTATTCTTGAATTTTAGTGCTGTAATCTGTTGTGGAGGGCAGGCCACGACTGGCCGTCGATTTCAATATATTCCAAGGGCACAGCGGCCAACACTTAGGGCATCCACGGCCAGTGGCCGTCGTGGCCGCCGCTAAATTCAAGGCCTGGGCACTCTCATGATTTGATATGGTGCATACTGCTGGCAGCATCTGGCCTATTACAAGACCTCGAGACACTGTTAAACACAACTAACTGGAAGCTGGAAAATACATGCCTGCTATCTGATGGGTCAGACTTTGTAGTGGGACCTATTATCAGCATGCCAACTGATGTAAGGAAAGAAGTTGGGATAGAGTGCTTCTTACAATTTTTAAATGTTCCATTGAATGAGTTCTTCGCATTAAGTATGTCTTTCCTTAAGATATCTGCTGCCCTCACAAGGCAAAATGCATCTGAATCCTTGTTTTTCACTTCTGTCAGAATACCTTCTATTACATGCCTCAATACCAAATGGTTTTCATGACCTTCTGTGTATGCAGTTAGATCAGGGAATGCCTTTAGCACTCTTTGTTTCAGTCATGTAGAGTTCACTTTCCACAGTTTGCCTTCAAGTTTTTTGAGCTTATGTTGGTAGAGTCAGAATAGCCCTGATAATGCGAGCACAGCTGTTTCTAAATCTAGACTGTCCTAAATGTGTGCTGTCATCTCACCAAATGCAAGCTCCTCAACATCTACAGATAAGTTATCACTAGATGATAAGGTTTCTCTCCTTATCGGTCTTGTCTTGTTGTACAGGCTGAGCAAAAAATTGGCACGATAGTTTGCCTCAAAAGGGATTAGATCACTAGCAAAGACTTTAGCAATTAGGTTACTATCATTCAAAAGCAAGGCAGACTCAAACTCTACAGTCTACCTCTAAGGTCGATGCACAGTGTACGTTATTAGGGCTACCGTGTTTCTAACAGAAAAAAACACTTAGGGTTTTGAGCAATGATAGCTTATGATGAGCCAATGATCACCTAGACTTCACAGGACTGAAGCTGGAAGGTTCTTCATCAGTACAATCTTTATCCTTGTCACATTTAGCTAATATTCTTTTCATTGCATGATCAAGCATCATATTATTACATTGACTTCTGCATGACTTATGCCAAGATGCATTGTAAATCACCAAGGTCTGTTCTATCCCTGGGTTTTCTATGTCAGCTTGGGTCACTTCTATTCCTACTTCAGCCGTATATCCTAAAGCACTGTGAATAAACGAAAAATAGCCAGCCCCGGCATATTTATGTCTAGATCTTGCAGGGCATTGACGTCTTTCTTTAGTTTATCTCTGCCATATAATATGCTGTTTCCAGTTCAAGCTTAACTGAAAATATGATTAAAATCTTCAGGTTGGCTTGGCAATCAGTTTGAACACTTTACTGAGTTACTTTATTTACTTTATTTACCTGGGTAGTTATTGCTGATGAAGGAGATGTTGGTCTAGAGCTGGTGATACGATTAGAAGGCTTGAGAAGTCTCTACCCTGTTTGCTTTGTGGTTATCTTATCTTGTGTTTAGTGTGGGAGAGGAACTTTTTCAAACGTTGGAAAGTAAAGATTGCAACATTCAAAATGCTCTTAATTATTCAAATCTAATCTGTAACTACAACGAGCGAATGCATTCAGATAAAGGATTTGATGGTTTTTGCAATTGCGTGGTAGAAGAATCTGAAAGTAAAACGGATGCTCCAACTCTAGAACATCAAAGTACCAGCAATATTAGATGATGGTGCCCCTGGGCATCGCTTCAGCACCTTCAAAACTTTTCATCACCAGCAATACTTTAAAGTGCTTGATCTTATACACCAAGAACTTGTTTGATCAATTGACCAAAAAGTATGAGGCACCATAGTTGACAAAAGTCTAAAATATTGTTGATGGTGTAATATAATCGTATAATGTGTGTTTCTTTATGTCATTACACTTTGATGACATTCATATAAAGCCTGATTGCAATATGTAAAGTCCGTT
>JAODVM010068216.1:0-17432 GCA_025400095.1 Phenganax marumi | reverse complement strand
CACAAACGAGCAAATGTAGTTCTCGATACAATCTGCCAATAAACGGCAGCACTTCACTTGCGATAGTAAGTTCTAGTTGTAGTTTGTAGTTTAGAGCAACCAAGTGTAATGACACACATTCTTGCCACTCTAGTTTGAAACAAGTACGAGTGTACTAGTGGACCAGGAACTGGGCGTCTACACATACTATGCATCTACATGGAGTGTATAAAAAATCCACCCTTTTCGCAATCTCGCGACGGGGGGTAAACCGTGCGCGTCGCAAGAATTTTTCGGACAAACAAACAGGCAAATATAAGCTGTTAATAGAGAGAGAACTTCTCCACATTTTCAATGGTGAAACGGTGTTCTTGGGACACTTATAGTAGCGATACTCGTTCTCCAAAAAGAATGAGAACTGAAGAAGGTAAAATAATAAAATTCCACAGCTATCCATCGATAAAAAGGGTTAAAGAGCGCCGAAGACAAATACAGACTCAGGCATATTGTTTCTGTGATGCATTCGAAGGAAAGAAAAACAGCTTTTTTGCTGTTTTCATTTCATCGGTCAACAAGGACCAACTGAGGAACATCCCGATCCTGTATTAGGCAATGCCAGTAAACAAAAGGTATAGTTAAATATTCTGAATGAAATTAAAAATATTCTGCGGAGCGAAAACAGCTACTGGTGCGTTCCCTCTTTTTGTACGAATCGTACAACTGACACGAAAGTGTGACGAAAGAGAAAACCGCCGAATAAAAGAACTTAGACAACTAAGCGCATTCGTAAAGCAGGTGAAAAATCCGCGGCAGATGCGTTGCTGTTCGATAGAATTGTTGAGGAAATGATGCTGTCTATGTCAAATAAGTGAAGGCTCACAACATGTGAAATCTGAGTCGATATACAGATATCGACTCAGATTTCACATTTCAAGGGCAGTCTGTTGAAGCTTGAATGCGGTACAAGTACAACAGAAATAAATATTCGCTACTATCTGAAATATTACCGGTAATATGAACACGAATATGACCTGAGTTGCATCATTGCGGATAGGTTCGCTAACAAGTAAACGTTTCGAAATTTTCAATTAGTGTTGTGAGCCTGCATTTGATATAGACAGCATCGTTTCCTCAACAATTTTATCGAACAGCAACGCATCTGCAGCGGATTTTTCATGAAGTGAAAACAGCAAAAAAGCTGTTTTTCTTTCCTTCGAAAGCATCACAGAAACAGCATGCCTGAGTCTGTATTTGTCTTCGGCGCTCTTTAACCCTTTTTATCGATGGATAGCTGTGGAATTTTATTATTCTACCTTCTTCAGTTCTCAGATTTTCTGGATAACGAGTATCGCTATTATAAGTGTCCCAAGAACACCGTTTCACCATTGAAAATGTGGAAAAGTTCTCTATTAACAGTTTATATTTGCCTGTTTGTTTGTCCGAAAAATTCTTGCGACGCGCACGTGTTAAGCCTGGTTTCCATTAAATCGTAAACGTCGCTAAAGTCGCGTCGCAATCGTCGCTACGACTTACACGATTTAATGGAAACCTAAGTTGTGACGATAATGCCGACGCTCACGATAATCGCGAATAAAGTCGCAAGAATAGGCTTGTTGCGATTTTTACGATAGAGACTTGCGATAACGACGTTTACGACTTAATGGAAACCAGGCTTTAGACATTCAATTGTTAGTTTCCAATCCTCGCCGCGCTACGAACGCCATCCTGGCGCTTACCGTCCTGTTTGCTAAAGGTCGCTATTGAATATTGGAATACGAAAAAATTTGTAGATCTGAAAAAGTATATGTACCTGACGTTGATGGTTGCTCTGGAGTGACACTACAGCAAAACAAATTAGTCATATTTATAGAAGTATTTCTATGAAATATTTCATGGAATAAACATTTGGCAAAGGTAACCAGTGTTTAACAGTTACAGTCCGAAAAGCAAAGCTGGGCAAGAAACAATGACCAACGTACTCGTCTGACGACATAGTTTGCCGTTGTCGGCGTTGGAACAAGCTGTTACTTCCCCGACCAGCTCGCCGACTGCTACAAAAGAATGAAAATTTGTTAAACCTACGTAGTTGCAGCATAATTGCATGATTGCCTTCGAAGTCTCTCCGTGACTATCATATCGAGAAACTTACATTTTACAACATGTATCTGTCAATCACTGGTATAGATTAATACTATCGATACTTAAAAGATATTAACAATTTTGATCCTGTATTATGTACCTTCGACCGTAAGAAATGTCATCAGTATGTCGACATTAACGAGCATGAAATGTCACTCTTTGAATCAAAAAACTTAAATCAGAGCTGTCTGCCAAATACTTGTACAGGTTTACATGCAAGAATGTGGCTGCGGGGATGTTTATAGCATTTTATGATAATAATACTGTAGTATACACATGCAGTGAGATACTAAGAAACGCGCTGTGACATTTTTTTCTTATCTTTGCCTCGCTAATCAGGATTTCGACCATGTAATCACTTTCGGCAGATTTAAAATACCGAAATGTCTTGAGAAGCGACTAAAAAGTGAACTTGCTCTCGTGGAGAAGAAAAACTGAGTTTCAAAGGAAAAATATGCCGCGATCCATTTGGAAAATTTCTTGCCGGTGCATATGAATTCATTCATTCATTCGCGAAAAATGTCATTTTGCTGTAGCCCAGTCAACCCCACTTCCCCCTCTTGAATCCGTTGGTGAAAATTTATCACCACACTCGAAAGTGAAATTCATATCTTCGCACCCCTGTGTAACATCCCTTATGCACGAGATTCTTAAACTATGCAACAAATCGCAGGCACCAGTGGGACTTGACGCCGTATCTTTGCGGCACCAAACCAAAAGTTCCTTAACAGACCCATGCACCAAGAGAGATACAGGAAGCACGTTTCATCCTAAACTGTGCAGCGACTTTCAAACCAAGTACACATATGTACAGTACAAGGCTTTACGAGATCGTATTAGCATAGTCACGACACCAAATTCAACCCTTTTTGCAACAGAGTTTACCCTTGAAATTTCTTGTATCAAAAACAGTTCAATTCTATACAATAGTTGTAGATTTACGCTTCAAATTCGCCTTTGAAAGGGTGAACTCGGTGCGGTATCCGTGCGAATCCGGTCTCGCGTAGCTAAGTGAAACTAAGTCAGGTGAACTTATCTAGTTTTCGTCTCTTATAACTTACTTGTTACTAGCGCAGGATCCCGTTGCTCTTTTCTTTCGCAGTGACTGTCGCAAGCCTGATGGCCCGGACAGATCACTTGGATCCGCTGCGGGATCTTCGTTTGTTTTGAGACCTGAGAAACGTTTCTTTAACTTAGCATGAGCTGATGTCCGAGCACTGCTCTCAGGCGGCCGTTGTTCTGCACGTTTTGACTTCGTGGATGTCTCGTGTTCCGTAGCTTGTTGTCTACGATGTCGAAGCCGTCTACCGCTCGCTTGATCTTCAGTACGCAGCGCAGTGGAAGTTTCCAACGAGCTAGCACTGCTGCTTGCCTTCGCTGCACGTTTCTTCGCATGAGCACATGTCGTCTCACCGTCTGGTAAGCTAGCGGAAGAACCAGATTTGTGAAGACCGGACGTGAGTGAAGGTCTTCTACCACGTGCTGTTAGGGAGGACACGCTTGCTGAAAGTGTGAGGTCACCCACAGTTTGCTGCTCACTTTCGCAACCTCGTGTACTGCCACTGGACGTCTTACCCCTGCAAGATTATCAATCACGCATGGAATCCACACTTAACAACACTACGGTCAGTATACAGTTTTAACAGTAATGGAAATTAGGGTCTCATGGCTAAAGTTCCGATACTTTTTACTTAATTCTCACTGCTAACAAAGCAAACCCTGAATCTAACCACTAAGCGACTGTTTAGATGAACCCGGTTGGAGGGCTGGCCTGGTTAGCTACCCGGGCTTGTGGTTGACCTGAACCGCCTAGCCGAGGTCCCCCGCCTGGTATTAAAGTCCTATGAAAATAAAATTTAGTTTACGTGAGCTCGGTTTGTCGAGAACCAGGCTAAGCCAGCCGGGGCACCCGATTAGCCCAGCTTAACTTTTCATGGAATCACCATAGTAACCAGCTAGGTTCTCCCAACGTGCTTGCAAAGTGGCGTGTGACAAATGAGCTTGACCAAAGTCAGGAAATCAAAAAACAAGACCTTTTCAATGGTCCTTCGCCTTCGCCAGTTTCTTCTTTGAAAACACAATTGTCTTTTTTTTTGAGAACTACAGTTTCTTGTGATGCACGTTTACATAGCCGCACATTGTAACATATGTTTATGGTTCAAAATGTTGACAGCCAAAAAGCTGTGCATTGAATTAACAAGATCGCAGATATATGAAAAGAACCAGTAGAAGAAGCGTTAAAAGTGCAGAAAAGTATAAGTCATGTTTTTTTATTTCCTTTCACACCAAAAACCGCAAGCGAATTTCCCAGGCGAATTGCATGTGAAGTCGGGCTACACGTAGCCCGTTTAACTGGGCCCATGTAAACAGCTCCTAGCGAAGCTAACCTTGATACCAGCATCACCAACCAAACTCTGATCCTAACTACAATTAACTGACCTACCCTGGAGCTCAACCCCCAACAAAACTAATCTTGACTCTTACCACTGGCCAAACAAACCTTGATTCTTACCCCGAACGAAACTGGCCTTGATCCTAAAAAACTAAGCAACTAGCCCTAACTCTAACCACTAACCAACGCAACCTCAATCCTACCCACTATAACAACCAACTTATCCTGGATTCTAACCATTGATCAAATTAAACTTGATCCTAGCCAGCAACCAAACCAACCTTGATCTTAACCGCCAACAACTACCTTGGATTCTAAACAGTAACCAGTATCCATTACTCTAAGTATCTAACCAGTTACCAAACTTAATTTGATCCCAACCACCAGATAATAGCAGCTGTATTATCAAAATATAATCTTCATTCGAATACGTGTGTACGTACGTGCATTGGACCTTTTGCATTATGGATAAAACTCAAAACAAAAATACAATGAGCAGCATTTTTCCACCTAAATGCTCGCTAAGTATGACAGTAGGAGGCTGCATGCATATCGCTTCGAAATGAAATGGACGACGTAAAAGTTCGTACTTTTTTATTGAGAAGAAACAGCAGATTTTTGTATATTTCTTTAAGGAAATGTACAGGCTCATGTAGTGGAGCAAAACGAAGAAGCTTTTTGCTATTTGTAGACGAAATTTCACAAAAAGGCGTCTGCAAAAAAACTTCTGCAGGATTCTGCGTGTGAAAACCGCACGTAGCTACAAAAACAGGTTTGTTGACGCCCTGAACGTGTATTCGAGAATTTTTTGTAAAAATAAGCTGATAGTGGACCGTTTCAGACTTAGATGAAGTATTACTTCCATCATGTTTAGAGGCCACTCTTATGCTTCGTAAATCCTACATGCAAGTTCTTATGACTTTGTCATATTTGTGTGAGCTAGTATGAATAAGTATTTTGAATTTTACGAGCCCAAAATTCTCTGAATTTTGGAGACTAGCCTTCGACTGCTGTGAGAAAACCCGAAGTAAAAATAATTTTCTCGTTGGCAAAAAAAATATTAAAATATGGTTCACACTTTCGTTAACCCAGGTCTCTTGAACAATAAACAACTGAAAAAATATAAATTGTGTGAGGCAAAATAATGTATTGAATCTCACCTAAAAATATAACAACATAAAAATAAGGGTACTTTATTTTCAAAAAAATGTTTAGGTAAACGCGTCTTGAAGCGACAACACGCCGGTTTTGTTGCGTGTGTTTAGACTTTCGGAAGGATTTTTTGAAGCATTTTAAACGTGCCACCGCGTTTCACTACAATTTCCTGCTCGCTAAGCTGTCGCTTTTCTTGAAATTTCGTTTGCAATAGTGAAAACTTTCCTTCCTACCAACTAAATCATACAAATGCACGAAATGATCAAAAATCTGTGTTTAACCAAAATATATCACTTCTCCATATTCTTCACGCCTCGAAGCAAAAGCAGGCCCCTACCGTCATGCATGCTTACCGGCCGCAATTCTATAATGAAAGTGGTGCTTTCAATTGAACTTCATTTAATGGAGGTAAACTAATAGTAGAAAAAACTTATAAGCTAGTGGCTCCCTGCTTCTAATCTAGGCTTTACACTGGATTGCAGTCATAAAATCAATCAAGGTGCACTTATATATAAAGCTATCATACACGTGTCAAGGTGTCATGCATAAAAAATCTTGCCGATTCATGTTATCTGCTACATTGTGATTTTTGTTTTAAATGGATGATTTATCTACCGATTAAACTGTGGTTTCTGTGCATTCGTTGTAGAAAAAACGGAGGTGCGAGTCGCACAACTTTGGTTATTTGTTTTCAATACTTAATTATGCAAAGCCATAATAATATGTATTCCGTTAAAAAACGTGTTCAAAATACCCATGTAAACACTTTTTCTATTAATCTAGCTTGTCCTCCAAAATTTTGATTGTCGATAACTCTCAGCGACTCCAGTCCTTGCTTGATGGAGTCTTAAGAACACCGGCAGAAATAAGATTTAAGAAAGCCAATGAACCTGAATGTATATTCAATACAACCACAGTACTTGCTATAGAACACTGCATTCTCTTTGTCAATTGTCACGTTTTAACGATCATTAATAACACATTCATGAAGACAATTAAAAAAAACACGTGTGTATTACCTTTCAGTGGTTTTATATATTAATATGTAACTCATGACTTTTTCTCCAATTTGTTTTAGCTCTACTTTCCAAATTGGTTGAATCTACCTTATTTACTTCCACTCAAATTTCTATATCCAGTAATTATAAACCACGGGAACAAACCACCTCGGCGAAGTGACAATGACTCCCCCCGTTAGTTTGTCTGTTTATTTGTTTGAAAATCAGAAATTTCCCATAAAATATTGAAAGCATTCAGGCGACAGTTTACAAATAGGATGAGCACATATGCAAAAGATCAACCGGCAGAATTTCGATCAGATTCGGCTGAGAATATGTAAGATGAATTGTGGACTCTCAAATCTATGGACTGAATCCTTTATGTAATACAAGGCAGTAAATGATGGCATAATTGTAAAGATATTGAGTAATTAAGGGTAATATTTAAATGGTAGTCCAATTTATAACGTACATTTAATTCGAGAGAAGCTATAAGCGGCCTACCAAATCACAATAGCAGTGGTATGCAATCTCTGAACACCTTCTAGTTTTGTCCATAGTGAATTACCCTAGCGATACTGTGTCATAATACTAAATCAAGTAGGTTTTTCAGCTATCAAATATATCGAAACAAGAATGTCGCGACAAAAATACAGCATAGTTGGAAATGGGTCTTACTGTTACTACTTCTGTGGTAAATTCTCTCCGCTAGTTGATAGCATTGAGAGTTCAACGTACCTCCTGGGATTCCTGTTACTCGACGGGTGTGAAACGTTTGAATCGGGGCAGCAACTGATCGAAGTGGTTCTTCTGTTGAGGTCTGCAGAAGTAGCGGCAGGTGTAGATCTGGACGACGAGGCCCCCAGCGTTAATAACGATGTACAACTTCGGGTTCTGTGACTGAAGTAGAAGAACTCAAGTTACTTGCTAGTTCAAACTTTTAGTAAAGAGTACTCCACGACAAAGTGTTCCATTTTCAAAATCTCATTTGATACTCCAAACTTAACAAGTCAAATCAAGTAACTAATCAGGCCATCCGACAACCTCTGAAAGTACGTATCATCGAAGGCACTTCAACTGGAAACACCAATAAAGTTGTATCTATCTCTTTCAGAAGCTTGCGATATACGCTCCTGATAACTGAAATCCTCGTTCTTTCTCGTCGACACAGTGCGTATTACAAAGCCTGAAATAACGGCCGGCGATCGGCGGTTTTCCGATTAAATGTTGAAATGATCGGACATTTTTTCCGGACAAATCTGAGAAAAAGAAATGTGTTTTTTTTAAATGATAGGGTCGGCACGAAGCATAGTGAGTATCCACTTTAGGCTTATATAAATTAATGTGATAAAAAGAGACAAAAATAAAAAATTTCGGACCAAATTTGAAGAGTTCTCGTCAATTGTCGCTTTGCTCAGAAAGTTTGCCGGACAAGTTTTAGAATTATTTGCTCTATTGAAAATTCAAATTTTGTGATATTATAGATAGTGGGACTGCAAGACGACCGTATTTTTTCTAAACGTTACAAATTCAGACATTTGTGTCAGGGAAGCGTAGCTATGCGAAACACCAGTATTGTTATCAATATTTAGCAATATAATATACAGCGCTTAAGCACACTCCACGTTTGTTTATATACTAAACAAAGGAATTGATCTTACTAAACAAGAAACTAAAGAATCAAGAGAGACTAACCTGACAGGCGAGCCAGGTACTAAAGCCGGAGCTGAAGTGCTCCTGAAGGAACTAAAAAAACATGTACACCCAATACTTCAATATATGATCATAATAAAAAAACCGCACACAATACTTGATTTGCAACTGATTGACCAAGTGGTAATTTTAAAATTCTTCAAATAAAATGACACGTTTCGGCAAAAACGTGTCTGAAAATGCTCTCGTGTTCCAAGCATTGACTAAAAATAAATATTTAACGTTGACTTGTTGGTTGTCGATGTCAAAAGTAGAAGTGCTCAGGGTATTAGCAACGGTCAAAAGTTCCGCGTTATACGCCGTTTTCACTATTCGCTTCCCTAGAAATTTCACAATTTTTAGCACAGGCAAAAATAACATAAATTTCAAGTACACTAGTATCCATTATGGCTATTTTATTTGAAGTGAAATGATTTAAATTTTGTTTTAAAAGTGCTACTGAACCAACACAGGAAATAACTAAGAAATTAATTTGAGGCTGGTATGATGGGGTTCTCTGCGCAACAAGAACGGAAGTTCACCATTTTATTACAACGCCGAATTTTCTTTCATTTTGGCTAACACCCTGGTGTTCTGATTTAGACTTTCCTTGCATGCATCAGTTGTACCCTGCATACAAGCAGCCTTTAGTAGGCTAGCAGCTCAACTACGAGACAGCGCTCTGATCGCTGATCTGGACAGCCTACTTCTAAAAGCTGGTGAGAGCTGATGTCCATACAGTCATCAAAGCACAAATGTTTTGAACTTGTACTTAATACAGCATGCAGAGGGAATCAATCTTGTGCTGGCTTGAATGAATAAATTATACAGTATTATCAACTTCACTTCATTATAACATAAAAATATTGTTTCCACTAAATACCTTAAACAGCAAGTTTTACTCAAAAAGATATTTCTACCACTGTTTACTCAAATACACAATTTTTACCTTGCTGATGGTTCTGCACTGGTCCTTGGTCTGGAAAAGTAAAACAAATTACAAAAAAAGTCGAAAATACATTCATACAAAACACAACATGGGTGCATTAACCAAATCAGTGAAAAACAAGTATTTTCCAACTAAAGGATTTAGTCAAAATCCTTTTCTTTACAAATTCAAGAATTTGCATCAGCTACTAAGGCTTTCTACAAACAGATGGGCTTTAGATTATTTTGGACTGCATGCATTGTCAAAATTTCCTCAACCTTCTAGGCCAGGGTTTTCTACGTAGCCATAGACTAATATCTGAAGCTAGTTCCTTGCATATGGTAACTCAAACTTTTTGTTCAATAGCATTTTTATTACAATTAATAAGCAAATAGCCATACACTACACCGTTGAGTTCAACAATGCTATAAAGCAAAAGAAACATTTAGCCTACACATGTCAAAACCAGAAACCAACCGTTTCGATTTTGAATGTTCAGTATTATTTGGAGATTTGCGCTTTGTAGTTTCTTTGCCTCTAAATTTGAAATAATAAAAGGATAATAAGTAATAACATATTTTATAAGTAATGACATCATTGCTACTTCAGCCAATTTGCAAAGGCATGTAATTGTAACCTACAGTAAGCAAGAAGATACAATTCACCATCCAACATTTGGCAATTTTTTGAAACAGACGATTTTCCAAGTTTGGGAACTAAAATAGTGGATTTTTGGCCATTTGTTGTTTAACTGAAGTTAAACTGCCAGAATGTGCTAAGTTAACAAGGATTTTTCAAATCTTGGCCATGCGCATCACAAACAGACAAGTCAAAGAAGTCAAACAAGATTTAAAAGTTGCTCAGATATCATATAGCACAGATAATACGTGCTTGAATTACTGCCTGGTAAGATGTAAAGTGTTATATAACTAATAACACAAGTATATACTGTTGAAATTGAGTTGGAACAATAAAAGTAATTCTGGCACAATCTTTGATGAATAAAATCTATTCTTGATTTCCAAAAAAACTTGATCTTCTTCATGCATACAAAATGTGGATATCTAATAAGCCATATCGCATACATGGAGCACTTGGACAAAATGTTATGTATAACAAAGCTCTGCAGTCTCAGTGTCTGATGCCAGAAACTTTAATATTTTAGGGCATTAATGTGCTAAATGAACTATCTGCCAATCCCTATTGTTAACTCATAGAAGGGAAACACACCTCAACATGATGAACTTTATTACTTATCAAATTGCCCAAATCTGGACAATTTGACTCGCTATCGGCGAGACTGTCACTACTCAACGGGCTAACCGCACATGTATGCATATTGTATGCAAGTAATGGAACTTTTTAAAAGCTAGTAGATAGAGATGCCTTATGGCAAATTCTAGATGCTTTACTTGTACAAGGTTGCTCAAGCATATAATGTCATGATAGTACATTTGACCTCCTTACCTAACCACCAGTAAATATCTAGTTGAAAAAAATCCTTAAGGGATAAAGTAGTTCTTTACAACTGTTACCTCCCCCCCTGACTTCATGAAACAATTTTGCAGTCCTGATTTGAAAAGACATTTGATTAGTGTGCTTATTAATAGCATGAGAACAATTGGCCCAAAAGGATAACCTACTCTCCAAACAGCACAAAGGCAACACAAGCTAATATACAGAGAACAATAGAATGCCATTTTCCTTCAAGACATGGAAGAATTTTACACAAATACAAGTGAGAACAGACAAAGAAGTTTGATATGTTTCTGAAATTTGATAGGTCCAGAACACTTTGCTGTCTCGATAAAACTACTACACTGTATGGCAAATTTTATGTGTATTACCGAATCATTTTGAAGGTCAAGCTAGTGAAACTGCCATCTAAGTAGGATGCTTTGTAGTGCTTGCTAGCAAAATACAAACCTTTTTGGTTTTCCTTTCCCCCCTAATTCCTCCCTCTCAAGGCTATTGTCCATAAACGCAAAGGCATCGCACGGTCCAACTATCTGTAGAAGGGAAAAGTGAAATGTTAATAACATGTCGTACTCGGCAAAGAAAATAAAGCAATTAATATCTAGCCAACACCGAAAGAAACATACTAAGGCTTGTATGTTTAATAAACGTCTTCGCTAGGCCAAAATCAAGCATTAAACTCTTGATTTTTAACGCAGAAAGCAAGGAAAATCGTCATACTTGCTACTCCAAAATTTCGCTTCTCAACTTTCTTCGGTGTTGCAGTATTCCCATCCTGAGCCAATCATATTCCATGAACTATCTCACGTGACCAGGAAAAAGTTTTTTCTCGACAAATAAAAAACAAATACAATTTTCTATAATTTTATGTTGCAACGCAATTTGTAGTGAACAAGTAAACAAAATTTTGAACAAAATTTTAAACATTGATATTGAACTCTAGTGATATTAGACAAATAATTTATGACAATCCATTTGGATGGTGTTTAGCCGTGGAGAGTTGTTGCGGAGTTACCATCTGCCCGTGGAAACTGGGTCGAGAAAGATCAATTTATTTAAAAGATCAGTTTAATTGAAGCATTGATATAAACAATAGATGAATTTTTTGAAATGTAGTACATCTTAGTCGCTGAGAAATATTGAAAGAAAAATACAGTGCAGGAAAAGTTGTAAAATAAAAGAAAAATACCAATGCCCCGTGTGAGGATCGAACTCACGACCTTCAGATTGCTCTTCAGTAAGTGATTATGAGACTGACGCGCTGCCTACTGCGCTAACGAGGCTTGGTTGCAATCTTCGCTAAAAAACTGGCATATAAATTAATAATAAATGTAATAACATTTTAAGTGTTTGCGTACATCACGAAAATTTCATATATAAAGTGTTTTTATATATTGACGTATATAAACATGCAAGGTACTTATTTCGCCAAAAACCGTTTTTCAAACGAAGATTAACATCATTAAATAAAATTTGGTTATAAAACTTTGATTCACAGTTCAACATAAGCTACATAATTATAGTTAATTTACGCCAATAATGTTGGTAAAATGCCGAATATAAACGAAATTAACTATTTTAGTATTTAAAGAGAAACTCATACATATACGTATTTCTATAGAAGCGAATGTTCTTTATAACAAGTTTTAGTACAAAATAACAAACAAATTATAAGTTGTTTTTCTGCTTGTCACGTCGTCGCATCTCCTTCTGCAGCTGAAGTTTGTTTGTAAAAAATAGTTTCTTCCACCCAACTTCTGCAGCCAACAAAATCATTTTTTCATTCACTGTGTCGCAGTGTGCTCTATAAATATGTTCCCACAGCTTGTCACTGCAACACACATCCCTGAGCTTCCTGCAAACCTGAGCTAAACGAGCAATATCTTGCAATTCCACGTAGCCACATAGCTTTATGATGAGATTGACAGGCAGACGAATCAACCAGTCACCGCAGATCAATGCATGCACTTGACTTAACGTTTCCTCACCAAATATTCGACTTATTTCGGACTGCATTCGTGTATCTTCATCGAACTCTTCCCTCGATATATTTCGTTGACTCGGAGGAATCAATCGCTGGTCTTTACGTACTGAAACTTTCCAACCACGTAAAATCACTTCAGTTTCATTCACAAGAAGTTGATGGAAATCTTTACTCGGGGCTGGCGCTTGTCCGGTTTTTTCATACACGACATGGCCTGGATAGGACATCCTACACTCTAAAAGAGCATGAACTCGCTTCCCCTTGCAGTTGCTCCAAATATATCCAACAAGTGCTCAATGAATAGAAATATACTTTACTATTAATTAATGATAATATTAAAGCATCTTGTTGTCGGGGTTAATACTGTTATCACACGAATATATGAGATTGAGAACTTCATGTAACAACTTTTAGAATGGTTCGCGATGAAGCCAAACGATTTGAACTCTCCCCCAGAAATGAGAAACACTATAATTTCACAATTAAGTTTCTTATATTTTAATTGACAATTTTTCCCTGCCTTGAAATATTCAATCTTATTATATAAAACCGGCATAAAACTTATTACACTAGGGCCGGTTGTTCAAAGGTGGGTTAGCTTAACCCTGGGTTAATGTACAACTTCAACCTCGATTTCAAACTCGTTTAAGTTAAATTTTTTGATAAAATTTTGGCTCAAAATGTTTCCCTTAATGAGCAATATAATGCCTTAAAGTTTCAAAACAAACAGTGCTTCAAAATGGGGAAATAAAAAGGGTGGGTTAAATTTAAACCTGGGTTAGTTGCTAACCCACTTTTGAACAACTGGCCCCAGAAGTATTTCAAGTGGAATTACAGTATTTTCTGGTATAAGCTTCTAGTTTTGTCAAAAGGCCGATTAGTCCAGTTACGCGATATTAGCGAGTTTAAGCAAGCGACGTTTTTGACAACACGAACGCGCACGAACGGCATGAGAAACGTTAAAAGACTGGGTCAAGCACGGTGATTGGTGGAAAACGTCGACTTTCCTTCCGGTCGACGTCCGTGTTGTCAAAAACGCCGCTTGCTTAAACTCGCTAATGACAGCACAATACGTACACTACATGCATAAATATTTTGAAAGAATGAATTTCTAAATAGACACTAAGTAATAAGAAATGAATTTCACCAACGAACTGTTTGTGATGTCATATATTTATACAAAAAATTTTCGCTATTTTTACAAAATAGTGAATCAAATATCCATACCTGCAGTTTTCTACTTCAAACACTGTATTAACTTCTGTTTCAGACGTTAAAAGTCCAAATAGGAACTACGAAAAACTTAGTAATTTACGGCAGATGCTATTTCACACAAAAAGTAGTAAAGTCTTGTATAAAAACCAGCGGAATGTGAATTTAGTAGTGGGCTCAGTTTTGAGCCTTGGACAGTGGTCATTACCATGAAAAATAGGGCCCAAATGGCATCAGCATCACGTCAATATCGAGCTCGTGCCAGACTCATCCGCCATGGTTTTGGACCCCACTTTTGATCAGACGAAAAGCCTGAGCAGTTCCTCCAGATATATAATAAAGCTCTGTGGTGCAAGCTGAAATCGAGCGTGTGATCCAGTCCAGGCATGAATTTGGCTAAAGGAAGTAGTGAACATCAATTTGATTAATGTGCAAATGCCCCATATGGCGGCAGAGACACGAAACGAAGTCAAATGAACCTGGAGAAATTATTTGAACTAATCATGTGAACTATTATGTACAGTAGCATGTTTTCAAATGTATATTAATATTATGAAGTTTAATATAAGTATTCTAGTATATATTAAAATATGAGTGTTCTTGTAAATTCCAAACTTTCAGCACTTTCTTTACTTTACTGGCCCCATTTCTGGGGCCAAAATGCCCCCCTTTTTTTACTGTGAATTCTCACCATTTCGGATCTAAACCTTAATGCGTTGATTTTAGCGGGATTGCGGTGTATTTTGCGGGCTAAAATAATAAATTTGCCACGCAAAAAAACTTTAGCTTTGTTAAATACAAGTTTTCAAGAATACCTTCTAAATTAATGGTTCAAAATCGATTTATATACTCTTTCGGCCTTTATAAATTGCGAATAGCCAAACATCGAAATATTAAAAGACTCGGTACATGTATGTGCATCGTCATTCCATGTTCACTAAAGTGACTGAAGCGCTTACCCGTTGCATGATGCCGTTTTTGTACAATAATTGCCGTTTAAAATTATTATAATATAGCAGTACACTTGATGTTCTTGGGCATAAATATGTTTTTGGCCTGAGAACTCAATTTTGACTGTTTATACGAATAAAAGAGTGAGGAGCCATCCATTGCTAACGTCTAGATATTTCTACTCGAATATCTATATAACTGGCATTGAAAATGCATGCACCCATTATTTGTTTTGTTTCGATGTTTTGCAAGAGGACCTGTATGAAAATACCATTTTCATTGTTCAATATCGTATTCTTCAAAATAGATATTTCAGTTAATTTAAGTAAGTCTCATTGTTTATTTCCTCACCAGAGCATTCTTTAGTAGATGAGACTCTGTGCTCTGCACATATGCACCTTTCATATGCACCTTTCATATGTAACTGCTTGTTAAGCAGTGCTGTTCGTTAAACCGTGTGGTGCTTTGCTCGGGATCATGAGCAAAGGTGAATATTTCTCCAACGCGAGTTTGAATTTTGGTCGCGTGTCGCGAGTAAAGAAACTGTTAGAACTTTGTCACGAGTAATCAGCAGTTTAATGGCCAGACTAGTAGCGGACTTGCCAGTTCTGTGTATTTATCTACTAGAAAAAGCATTTGACTGGCCAGAGCAATGGCGGATGATATGCGTAATGCGACATGCACAGGCACAAAACTTTCAAAGTTTCCAACACAAGTGACCCTTCTGTGCAGATCTTTATTCTGTGGTAATGTGTTACACATATTGCCATTATACGTTACATGCATACCACGTTGCAGTATATGCAGGGCATGAAAATATTTCACATGCGTGCACGCCAATGACAAGCGCATGAGGCAGAAACGATTGCGGGGTACTGGATACGGATGCATACGTTTACAGACTTTCCAAAGATTGCACCGAACAAGGCATCGGATCCGTATGCGCTCGTTCATTGGCGGCTCGATGCTAACTTTCAAGAGCATAACATTACGACGTCAGATATAATTTCCTCGCAAGCAGATGCACTTAGCTGCGTTCTAATGCGATGGGTGTTAGAAACGTTTGCTGTTTCCAGCCTAAGGTTAGGAAATTCCATCAAAAATTATACCGCACATGAATTCATATTTCACGTATCATAATCTAAGATACGAGAAAATAAATTGTCGTGTACTAATTTTATTTTTGAGCAAAGCAGAAAAATCAGGTTTGCGTGCGCTGTAGAGTGTACTTGAAATGAAGTCAGAGAAGACAATGGTATAGCAAAGGAAATCGTCTTAAAGTTTTTTGTACACGCCAAAGTCATTCAAGAAATGCGAAAAAACCTGGATTTTTTAGGGTTATGGTGTAGTTACCCTCGACATTCTACAAGTGCCCTAGGGCACTTGTAGAATTGTAACTAAAACATAATGTAAATAATGTAGTTTAAACATATTCCCGACCTGGTAACAAACCCACGCTGCTACTCACAAAAAATTCGTTTTGATCCTGATCCGACACTAACCTCAGTTCTAACCCTCACTAGCTCACCATGGCGTTTAATCTTACCAGGTTGTGTGAAGTAAAACACATGATGAGTCAAATAACACAACAAATGAGCATAACTATACACGCTGTCTTCAAGAGTACGTTTTTGCTTGATCCAAGCTTTATAGCGAACAAACCTGTTTTTGATCTCGCCTTGTAGCAGCGTCAGAATCCCATCCCTTTTCGTCCAAGACAATGACAGTACATCGCTCATCATTTTCTTCGTCAAGGGTAGCGCAATAGAAACTTTCCTTTGCAGCACGATAAAATGTGCATTCAAAGCCTATTGGCATTTCGTGATCATCATCAGGTAAAAGAATACTATGATTTTCCTCGTCAACGATGCAATACGACAGATAATCAGCAAGGATCATGTCTTCTTCCTCACTAACTTCATCTTTGTCATTCGCATGACGTGGACCTACACAAAATACCCAAATCACTGTACTATAGCACTTTTTTGCTTTATGATGAAACGTATTTTCTTCAACTTTCTAATGATCTGTGATCAGTAGCTGCTGAAACAAAGTATTCACTAATTCAAACTTAGTTTATAGCAGTTCTCGAATCCATTATTGAAAACCATGCAGTGAAGCTATTTTTTGCTATATTCGATATACTAACATGAAGAGAAAGTACACCGTACACAATGTAAGCACCTTTCGGACAAGGAACGTTCCGGGACCAATAACGCGTGTTCCAAAGCACTTGCCCGGCAATGTAACATAAACAGCTTGGTTCAAGAAGTTGAACAAGTGACATTATGAGCTCAAAACATCGAAATACAACAGATGGAATGCTACCTGCAGCCGGAAATTTGAAGCCAAATTGTTTCTGGTTAAAACCTAGTTCATCTATGCAAAGTAAACATGGTAAACATACAGCCAATGAGGCTTGACAACAAATACAGATAGTTCTTATATTTAAGTAGGGTGTTTTTGTATGTTCTAGCACACTTTTGGGGGGGGTGGGGTCATTTGCATAATTTTTCGTAATAGTAA
>JAODVM010068105.1:0-17436 GCA_025400095.1 Phenganax marumi | reverse complement strand
AAAATTTCTTTAATAAATACGATCATTCTGCCTATTTCTAGTGGAGAAAGGGGGCCACAAATGGCTGATTGACGGAGGGCCCCCAGCGGTTGCGTTACGCCACTGGTGATTGTTGATCGTAGCAATGATACACCGTCAAAATACAAACTTAACCGTTCTTGGCTCGTGGATTAACCAACGCAATACCTATATGTCAGTACTCATAAACAATTGCAAAGGAAAAAAACCTAGCAGTACTAGCCCACTCAACATGGACAATTATATACCTACCACACCCATTATCTATTGTTCTCAAGAGGTTTTGAAGTTTCACTCAATACCCAGTTCAGGTCTTCAATTCATATTCAAGACTTGAGTGAAAATTCAAAACCTCTTGAGGACAATAGAAAATGTGTGCGGTAGGTATATAAAAAACCTAATAACCTCATGGTCGGTCTTTCAGCGAAAGACCTCCCATTCAGTTATTATCCTATATATACGAACCTTGGGCAGGTTGTTGTAAGCGGTGGATAAGTCAGCATTTAAAAACACTCCCACACACGTATATACCTTTTAAAACATTCAACTCAAATCTTATCTAGTAAAACAATGTGTAATTATCTAATTGTTGTATTCTGTTGAAAAACGTTCAATTTAGTTGTTCAAGGAGCAAATAAATGTGATTTCTATTTTGGACTTATCCACCGTAAAAGCCGATCCTGTCTGGAACAAATTTACTGCTGCATTCCACTGTTGCGTGTATCACGCGTGTAAAGCTTAAGTTCTTTGAACTTTGTCTTTTTTAGAAATACTTAACAGATAGACACCTACTTATTTAAAACACTAAATTCTATACATTCCATTTTGTGGTGTTGTTTTAGACGATTTTTCATTGTCGAGTTTATAGTTTTACTGTTCTGCACCTGCGTGTGAAAAACAGGACAGTGCAGAAAGTAGCCCTTAACGGCACGGCCTAGTACTTACAGTTTTAAATTGTAATAAAAATCGATTTATAAACAACCACGAAATGGAATGTTTAGAATTTCATGTTTTTAATGATTACGTGTCAGTCTCTAAAGGATTTCTGAAAAATAAAAAAGTTTGAAAGAGGGCAAGGTAGAAAGCACGAAGTCTTGCTGCAGTCGATAGCTGAATACACACGGATGCTTATTAGACGGGCTCCGTCTTCACGTGTATGGCAGAACACACGAAGTGTAGCGTAAAATCGATTATCCAGCTAAAGCGCGACAATCCGTAGTTCGTCTTTGCTGTACCCATGGCATGATCACGACAAGTGAGTGTCAACGACAGCGGAAACACATCAGTGTCGTCATCCTTTTTCCTTCTTTACAAGTCTCAGCTTTTTACATAACATCCGCCAACGTCCTTGAAATTTTGGATTACGACGTAAGTAGCTCGCCTTTGATTTCCGAAATTGAGTCTGGATACGTAGAAATGATTTTTCCGGGAAAACAAAGTACAAGCACCCGCATGATTACCCCAAGATCACGGTTTTGATTAGGTTTTGACCCGCAGCCGGTCGAATCTTGTCGCGCGCTGCTCCACTTTTGAACAATTAAGGTTCGTCAACAGTTCGCCCAAATATAATACAGGGTTGCCTTGTATGTATATCTAGGTGGGGCGAGATCCCAACTTGTCCACACCAATTTTTGAAATGCAGATTTCGTACTGACGAAGTAATATTCCACAAACGAGTTCGGGTTTCTTTATCTGTGCGTAAAGAATGCCATCTTACAAGAATCGTCAAATAAAGAAATAGTTTTTTTCCCTATATAGAACGTGCAGAACACTGCAGGTTTTATATATATATGATCGTAGCTCAAGTTATGTTTCTGTGCAGAAGAAGTACTTCCAGTTCGTTTAGTTTGTGCGATCGACAAGCTACAATACTCATATTCGTCAAACTATATCATACTGTGTAAAAAATATTCGTTATATTCAACTAATATCAATTACGTCTTCACCCTTATCATGGCTATTGTTTGTTTGTTTCCTTTCTAAATCGTCAATTTTCGGTTTGTCATCTGCACTTATCATTTCTTCAGCTATTTCTTCTTTTACTTTTGCTCTTTCATCTACTTTCTCTTCTTCGTTGTTCACTTTTTCTTTTTCAATTATTTTTTCTTCTTCATTCACTTTTTCTTCTTTCGCTTCTTCTCCTTTATTCTCTTTTTCTCCTTCATTTACTTTTTCTCCTTCATTCACTTTTTCTTCTTCATTCACTTTTTCTCTTCCATTTACGTTTTCTTTTTCATTCCCTTTTTCTTCTTTTTCCACTTTTCCTTCATCTTTTTCCCCTTTTCCTTCATCTTTCTTCCCTTTTCCTTCTTTTTCCTCTTTTCCTTCATCTTTCTCCCCTTTTCCTTCATCTTTTTCCTCTTTTCCTTCATCTTTTTTCCCTTTTCCTTCATCTTTTTTCCCTTTTCCTTCATCTTTTTTCTTTTTTCCTTCTTGACTCGCGTTCGTTTCTTTTTCCACATCTTCTCTCTCATTCTTGTTTTCTTCTTTATGCTTTTTCTTTGTCATATCTTTTTCCTCCAGTTCAATAATGATCATTTCTTTCTCATCTTTACTGCTCACTGATATCGTGTCTCTCCTGGAAGACCTAGAACTCTCGCTACTTGACGTTGAATCCTTCGACTTAGAGTTTCTCTTTGAGCCACCGTCTTGCAGCTTTCCGTCGTCTTTTCGGGGAGATCTCCTCTTGAACTTCTTATGCCACTCTTTGGGATATTTCGAGATGCTATCCATGAAGCCTTCTTTTTCCAGCCAGTCATCCTCCTGATAACAGAAAGGGTTTTTTATAGATAAAATGAAGGAAAATGTATTTAGTATGTGCAGTGTATATACATGTGCACGTTTTGGACATAATGTTGTTACGTTTTTCACGCTGATTAGAACAAAATGTTTTAACATATTACGCGAAATAAGCAAAATTGTTAAAAAGTCATTGATTACAAGTATTAGTCAAGTCACAACTCGGTCCGAAAACTACGTAAACGGATAGGAAAACATTTGAAACTTTTATCTGGTTTGTCGCTTCAGTAGTTCGACATATGAAAAGTCTGACATCTCAAAAAGATTTGAGAGTAACATTAGCAGGACAAGCAATATCAATCCTGATTCTAAATCTTTCTAAAGGCCAACACACCGAACGCGTTTTGGCAACGCGGCGAGAATTTTCGATATTTAAATGAGGTTACGTTAGTAACCCAGGTTAACATATCAGGAACCAGCGCGCAGCCTGGATGCGACCTCCCCGCAGGGCTAAGTGAAACTGTACACCATGCGCGCCCGGTCATGACCTGGGTACAAAAGCTGGCGACGGATATGAGGTATGCAGACGAGTGGGGAACTGGGGACCATTAGCAAATTAGCTAGCAAGCGAGCAACTTCTCGGAGCGAGTCCAAGAAAGGAATTTTTTATTATTTTTTTTTCCACTGAACTCTGTTCGGTGTGATATGGTGCAGACGCTTGGTGGTCAGGTCTTTGCGCGATATGCGCATGTGCGTAGACCTGAATCCAAGTAACCTGAATTCGTAAACCAATTGTGCGTCACGCGTCTGCACCTAACCATCCACACGGGTAAGTATGGTGACGACATATGTTAATTAGATTTAACTTTAATCCTGTTCTATAAGTAAATAATACTGTCAGTGGAAGGAAATTTTAAAAGATATTGAGACCAAGCAGCAAAAGTAGTTAAATTTCTTCCGAATACTTGAAAAATACAGAACAGGATTAAAGTTAACTGTAATGAAAAATCGAAAATATTCGCCGCTTGCCAAATCGCGTTCAGTGTGTGTTGGTGTTCGCCTTCGCCTAGACTGTTTTTCGCGATGAAACAAGTCGCAAGCCAATTCCTACATTTATTTTTCGCTTGAGCAAATTCGCGTAGTGGAGGATAATAGACTTAACCAATCTTGTATTTATATTTGCAAGTACTACATAATGCCACAAACCCATTTGGAATGGTCATAGACTGGTTTTTGGGCAAGAACTCTCTTCAAAATAGCCTATAATAAAAAAATTTAGAATAAAAACAGTTCTTGCACTGCTACCAAATGGGCAGTAATATGGTTACAGCGAATTGTACCGTACAGTATGGATTAATTGCTGTAGGCGTAGCTATTGTAAAGTCGGTTAAGATCTTATGTAAAGCTTCACAACTCTGAAGTCTGTGCTTGAACAGTTCGTTGTGACTTATATTTATTATCCCCTAATCAAATCTCATAAATCCAAAACGTTCAGCAAAACTAAACTTTTAGAACGCAATTTTGTTGTCTTTTCTTCTCCACACTTAACAGTGAGAACTGGGAACTACAGTATCAACTAAGTTTAACCATGATTGATGCTAATTAGGGTGTTAGACAATAAAACCAAGCAAACCTGGTTTTCATGAGTAACTCGAAGTAGCTCTTGCTGTCGTTTTGTTCTGTTTAAACTCCTTGCATTGTAGTCATTCCAGTTATCTACCCTGCCTTTAGTTCTCATAATACTGGACATTTTTTCAAGTAAAATTCGATTATCTCTTTCAATCGTTGCCAGCCGTTCCTCTTCAAGCTAACAAGAAAAAAAAAGATAAAAATGATCATGACAATATAGTTTTCATAAATGTCTTATTTTGTCCGTGACATAGAGCAACAAGCTCCCAAATAATCAGATAGATAGGCAGATGGATAGACCAGTGAACTGGGATAGACAGACAAATAGACAGACAAACAGGCAATCAGACTAACAGACATACAAACAAAAAACAAGCACACAAACAGACAATTGGACAAGCAAACAAGAAAATAATAACAAACAAATAATCAGAAAAACAAACAGACCCAGTTGAATGACTAAATGTGTGTCTGATAAATAAATGGCTGCATGGAATGAACTAGACTTTAATCCGCTGGTTCCCACAAGTGCAAATTCGTTGACAGAACTACTTCCCACCATGTTTTTCTGGAAGGATCAAATATGCCTTTAGGGCACCTTGGTCAAGGATTCTGTTATTGTGGTACTTGTTTGTCTCATATAATTGGGAAAAAAATGTTTTCTATAGCACACTCTGAAAAGCTCCTAGCCCACATAATTTGGTTGAATAGTAGATGATTAAAGGCAGCAGTCAGATAGACCTACCAAAATAAAATTCTAACCAATCCTTGACTAATTTTACCCTCCACTAAGAGTTTTGAGAGCTATGCCAGCTCTGCAATTGTAAAATAACACATGCAGTACGACTGTACGTACACAAATATAAATATACAGAAAAGAATAAGCGACGTAAACGTTCTTTTCATGTGGCATCAAAATTTTCACGTTGTATTTCCTGACATCCTCGGCGATATCATACAGTAATTCAATAACGGAAGAAAAGATTTGTTTGGCAGAACAATGCCAAGAGACAGACATTCTATTGTCATTTTAACGTACAGTATGTTTGAGAGACGGCAAGTGCCATCGGGTAGGATAACTGCATAGCTGTGAGCCTGTGACATAATAATAAACCTCAGTGACTTTTCTTTCACAAATTAGTACCTGTAATTTTTTCAATTTGAGATGAAGATGCATATATGTCCTGGGTGGTTTGTTATCAACTACTGCTTTCGATGTTGCTACCTAAATCAAAGATAGCAAAATAAACAAACTAGAATCATGAGGGGTTCAGTGATCGGGTTTCGACGCGTTCGATATTCTAATTAATAATTTAACGTGAAATGACTCACTTTTCTGCGGTGTTCTTCAAAATATGTTTCATCCCATCGCTGCTTCAACAGCTTGTTACTGGCAGGCGTGATCGGCTGGTAGGAACGATGCATTTTTATGGAGAATGTTTCACAAACGCGAGAACAAAACGTCGCTTGCGGCTTGAGTGAATCGATCGAGAACTGATTACTACCCGGTGTGCTGTATGGTTGCTAGGTAACCGTGTAGTTATGGAGATGTAAAGATCGGAAAACACTTGAGAGATGTTTATTTACTCTTTTATTTGAACTTGAATTTTTTGCAAAAACTTTATCAGATAGCATGATATCAGTCCGATAGACTCGGGTTTTGAACAAATTTGATGAGAAATATTCTGGTAATTCGCTTTTCAGACATCGCAGACGTCATGCTGTCATCGGCTTCTTGATATTGGAAAAGGGATTTGCATGTTGTTTATAATTGTATTACAATATAATCCTTCCATTTTCAAATAATTTTACTATGGAAACTTATATAAAATGTATAAAATTATATACTTCGCAAAATAACGCCCATGAATTGCACTGATATGATTATTATTTGCCCAGCGTTCGCTGTCAAGGGTCATGCGCGGCAAAAATTTAAATATGGCTGCTGCGCTGAGTTTTAAGATATGTACTGAAAGGTGAAAATGTGCACTTTCTATTGCCTCTTGACATTAAATATAGAATTGGTTGAAAAGAAAAAGTAAATGCTATTTGAGAAATCGTAATAGGACAGAAATATGCGGTGTTATTACGAAGTATTGGGTGTCTCAAAAGAAGCCACGGACACTGAATTAAAGAAAGCTTACCGAGTTTTAGCTCGGAAATGGCATCCAGATAAAAACACAGATAAACCAGAAGAAGCTAAGGAAGTATTTCAAGAAATTCAGCAAGCCTACGATGTGTTGTCCGACCGTCAGGAACGAGCATGGTATGATAAACATAGAGAACAAATACTGCATGGCGGCGATGATTATGTAGACAATAGCCTCAATTTAATGCATTATTTCCAACCCTCAGCATATAGGGGATTTGGCGATGACGAGAAAGGGTTTTATACAGTATACTCTTTCGTGTATAAAACCATAGTAGAAGAAGACTCGAAATTTGTTGATGATAAATCTTTATTAGACGATATTCCTGTGTTCGGTTCGTCTTCTAGTCCGTATGACGAGGTGAAGATATTCTATGATTACTGGCAAAGCTACTGCACTTTTAAAACGTTTGTTTGGCATGAGAAGTATGATATTAGGCAAGCTCCTAATCGGAGAGTCGCACGAGCAATGGAGAAAGAAAACAAAAAGTTACGTGATTCGGCGAAGAAGGAGCGAAATGAAGAGATCCGTGAGCTTGTGCATCACGTGAGGAAGAGAGATAAGCGTATCAAAGCGCACAGAGAGAAGCGAGAAGAAGAGGATAAGGCAAAATTATTGATGATGAAAGAAAAACGAGCAACGGAGAAGAAGGAAAGATTGGAGAAAATGAAGGAATATCAGGAACAAGAGTGGAGTTCCATGAGTCAACTTGAGAAAAATTTCAACGACGTCGCGTCACATGTTGATGAAGAGTTTGGGGAGGACAACGCCAGTAGCCAATCAGAAAGCGAGGATGCAAATAACTTCTATTGTATCGCTTGCGAGAAGTTATTCAAGTCACACAAAGCGTTGAAAAACCACGAAAAGTCAAAGAAACATCGTGAAAAGGTGGCGTTGATTAAAGAAGTGATGGAGGAAGATCTGGGCACCGAAATCGAGGGTGAAACAGAGCTATTGGATGTTCCTAATGCCGGAAGTGAGTTGAAGCTGATGAGTAATGTTGAGCAGAGCCCGGAGACCTGTACTATTGACGTCTGCGCGTTGAATTTGCGAGACTCACTCGATCTCCCAGCTTATATCAGTGGTAGGAGCAGATCTAACTCACGAAGAGGTGTTAGATTAACTGGTGACAATCACAACAATGGACAGTCTGCTGGCGGCCAGATAACAGACGCCTTTACCTTCGCGTTTTCGCAGAAATCAAGGAAAAAGAAGGGATTTCAGAAGACCAGAAGTCTAGAGGGAAAAGGTAGTGAGCAAGATTTTGATGGTCTTGATGAGTGTGAGAGAAAAATGGTTGAGCTAATTTTGAGATCGGGTGGAGGGGAAGACGCAAACGACGTCGACGACCGCATGTCCAATATCGCGAATGTTAATGTGGAACTGAAAAACCACAGTGAAGAGAACTCTGAAGAAAGTGAGTCGAAACACAAACATAAAAGTCATCGAAGATCTAAGAAAGACAAGAGTGTGGAAGAGGGAGGGAACGAAATATTACGATGTAATGTTTGTGATCAGGAGTACTCAACGCGCAACCAACTGTTCAAGCATATTAATGAAAGTGGTCATGCTCTTAAGATAGCGGATCAAAACGGAGATAGTCTAAAAGGAAGAAAAAAGAAATGACTCTTACGACAAGAGGTTTAAATATCTTCCCAGAGACCGTTTTGATGGTTCATGCTGGAACATAGCGGTATTGTCTTCTTATTTGGAGAAATGTTTCGATAACGATGTCCATAATTTATTCAGATGGAGACAATCGACTTATATTCCAGCGGAAATAATTGACGTCCAAAACAAAGAACAAGAGCATTTCTTGCAGCTAGCTACTTGCAGCTGTTTACGATATACGTGTCTCAATAATCATTAGTCACTGAATTGTCTTATACCGAGTACAGTTCTACTAACATATTTAAGCTAGAGAAAGCTAATCAAGTGACCTATGGTGTCATACTAGGTGATTATGCAACGACTTTTAAATGCGTATGTTCATAGGTTCAAAGAACTTTTATCTTCATAAAATGTTTAAGGTTCAGTAATTCGTTTGAGCGAGAAGTGGCGAAATTTTAATGTCGTTAAAACTGCGAATGTCGTGCGTCATAACATGAATAACTGGACATGAATGACGGGTGTTCATATTGCATTTTTGAAATGTCTTCACTGTTGGGGAAATGATAAACATTTATCGAATAAACCTTGCCCCTCGATTAATATCACTTCCAAACGGGTTTCTCATGTACTTGCTATTTTTTTGGAAAGCGCATCTTACTGACGCTTCGTGTACCAAGCTTTTACCTCCAGTGAAAGCCGTATTTCGACTGGAACGTTTAGGTTCTATATACACATGTTTGCATTTGCCATCTGGTAATTCTGGTTGTTAGTTTGACAAGTTTACACTTGATATGCTAAATTATTGATATATCAAGTGTTTTTGTGAAAAAGTGATCCGTTTTAACTTAAGTTAGCGAAACATTGCATATTGCTGTACAGTGTGAACTGTCCATAAAATGAGTCTCTGCTAAAGACGTTAATCCCTTTGACAATTAGATGTACACATGAGCTTATTAAGTTGAGTCTTAATTGTCAATTCGTCATGGCATTGGTTTGCTCGAAGCGTAATAGTTGCGAGTGTAGCGAAGTGCACGTAACACTAAACAACACTAGCAGTTTCTGGAGTCCTGGGTACGAGACTGTATTTGGATTTTGGAAAACAAGATATGTGTATGATATCTTCGAGATTCAAATTTAGGTTAACTGCATTTATATTCAAGACGGTTCTTTTGAGTGTGATTGGGTTTTGTCATTATTTTAGAAAAACCGCATGGCTGGATATCATACTTATCTGCATAATTCGACACAATTATGTATGCCGATAGCAATGATTACTAACGAAAGCCTTCAGCCAACCCATGGAATGGAATTTTCTTCAAAATTTCTGACAACGTCGTGTTATTCAATTCAGTAGATTTGTAGAGTATCTATTTTAGACATACGTTTGTTCACGGAGGACGTTGTTGTTTGATGCTTTTTTTTGATTTTTCAAAACAAAGACCTATATTCACGAAGTATAAAACAAACGTAAAGAAACTTCCAAAGACAATTCTTCACCACTTCTTTGAAGTATAATGATTACATGTTTCTGATCAGCTTCTAGAATAGTTGGACAGGTGTCGTACTTAATTGCCATGCCAACATCCATCAGTAACGAATCATCATTGTTGAAAAACAAGAATAAAACTTCTAGTTACTTTCAGTTTTATTGTTGGCATGCCTCACCTTACATTTAAGGTCTGAGTCTACAGCATCACCTAGTCCAGTATATTGTATACTAGGACACGCACATTATCCTAGAGTTCTTTCAGAATGACAGGGAATTTTTTCAACCCGGGGATAATTAAGAATACCTCATAGGCAAATTGTTACTTAGATCAGCCTTTATATCCAGCATCCTTAGTGGGGCTGCATTTATTGGTGAACATCATCAAAACTTCAGCGATGAAAAAAACTTTGTTCAAGCAATTTGATAAAGTTAGCTAACTTTGAATCTAGTTGCAATCTCAATAACAGAGCATGTATGTATGTTTGCAAATGTTTTAAATTGATTAAAACAGTGTAGAGAAAATTTTGGTCCATATTTTAGAAATTAATTGTTTGCTCAAAACATTTTGGTTATGACAGACCCATCTCCTCCAAAGCACTTCGTATTTCACCTTCCTACACAAAAAATCAAATTTTGCATTATCGCAATGACGTTTTGCAACAAAAATATTTGCTGTTAACCAGTTACTACTTATACTTGATTTGTACATAGTACATACAGTGTAGGGTAAACTTTCAAAGCTTATGACAAACTGCTGAAGTTATACATAGTAACGAGATTGCTAGATTTCGTGACAATCAAAAAGTATAACAATAATATAATATGGCTTGTAGACTACCCATCCATTAATGAGCTAGAAAATGTACCATGCATTTTAAAACAGAAAGCTCCTTGCTGTGAGAAGCGTGCACTAGTCTCTCCTCAGGAGAATTCAACACTGTTAGCCATATATGTAATATGCAATCTAGAAAATCCCCTGGCACCTGTAGAAACTACAAGTGTTTTAAAATCTACTACTTACTTCTTGTAAAAGATCTTGAGCTTGAATGGATTTTAAAACATTCTTTTTGCTTGTTTCTTGGATCTCACCTCCCAGAATCAACTCATCCAACATGTAATAAGCCTATGTGCAAAAAAACCCACAGCCACCAAGATTACAGTCTATTGTAAGACAACGATTGCCTTTTTGTTCCTGCACAGTCTGATAGTAAATGCCTGAGTGGTCATTCAAAAGAGTTTTAAATAGTTTGCAATCTATCCTATTTACCTTTTCAAAATTGAATATTATATCCAGTTCACAAACCTAAATAAAAATTAATATTAATATTACATCCAATTGTACACTGCTATTTCCAGACAACTTTTAGAAGCCTAGTTTTTCCATGCACCGCCACACATCTTTTGAATATTTTACATTTAATTGTCCCCATGTATAATATGTGCAGTCAATATACAACTTACACTTCCAAAATATTTATCCAACAGTTCCACATATCTGTGAATGATCTCTAGAGTTATAAGTTCGTTGTCACTGTTCTCAATTGCAGCAACAAAATACAAGCTGGCATACCTATTAAGCAAGATGTTAAGTAAAAAACAGAAAAAAATTGCACTGTGCCTCAGGGGTCGGAAAAAGACTTTGTAAGATAGTTTTGTTAACTTGAAAACATGACAGAGCTTCCAAGTGTGGAGTAACCCAGACAATTAGAATTGTCTACCATTACTACTACAGACAAGGTAAAATATGAGTTAACCCAAATTTAAAGTATGCTCTAGCACATACTTTCATGTGTTATTTTGGTGTTACTCTGCTACAACAGCATTTGCCAGCAATCAAAGGCAGCATAGCATCTTGTCAGAGAACATAACACCAAGTTAGCAGACAATGTTTTGTTAAACATAGCATGTCATGCTTACATCATTCTAATCTTCATGGGTGTAGGAAAAGACAGTCCCCCCCCTGCCAATCGCTCAAAAAACAGTTGTCTAAAAACATTGAAATCTGGGTACAAATTTCTTGAGGGGGGGCACCTCACTGTGATAGAAGGCAACTCAGTACACAAGAAAAGATTGCAGAAAATTTGGACTTCATTTATATACTAAGAGAAAATCTAGCACGTAAGTATGTGTGCATCAGAAGTGTTTTAAATATATTCACCAGTTGGCATACCAGGCATTGTATTTAGATCAACATCAAGTACCAATGCTGATATCATGGAAAAATTACAACTAACCCCCAAAATCAGATCGTGAGCTATATATCTTATCACATT
This sequence comes from Phenganax marumi, assembly GCA_025400095.1. Lineage (NCBI taxonomy): Eukaryota > Metazoa > Cnidaria > Anthozoa > Malacalcyonacea > Clavulariidae > Phenganax > Phenganax marumi. Next base: position 5,527 of record JAODVM010068105.1, on the reverse strand, counting down.
TTGCTTTGAAACAAAACTTGTAAATTTTTCAAGCTCTCTAATGAATTACAAAACAGCTCCCCACCATTTTATGTAAAAGGACACACTTTTTTAATTGTGCCCTTTTCATGCACAGAGTTTCAACTCCAACTCTCAATACACCTCAATAAATCTCGAACATATCTACCTTTTGTAAACAATTTTGAGATCTCTATACTCCAAGAAGCTACACATTTTAGGTTTTCTAGCGAGCACAGTAGATATAAGCTCTCTTGTGATTTTCTTTTTATCTTTTTGTGAGGTGGCGGTGTACCATCGCTGAAGCCGTAGTTTGCCCTGCCGGCTGAACAACAGGATATACTGAAACTAAATAATCACACAAGAATGTATACATTATCTAAGTGAATATATACCAGATGTATTGCAAGAATTCTAACGACAGCAAAACCACAATAACTCACCATTGTGATGAAAAAGTACTCAATTTTCAGATTCAGCTAACATTTCTTAGACACTCAACTGAGCCCGCATTACTGCTTCATGCACACGCTCGTACTTAGTGTAACACCATGTGCTGTTCAGAGCTGAAGGCCCGAAGTGGCAAGTTGCTTCAAACTATGATGCTGGTTTCCGATTTTCCATGTTCAACTTTCCTCCAGCATCCGAATCCTCCAACTTTTTATTTATATTTGAAAAAGAAAATTATTTCTGAACTTATACGCAACGGATTGAAGTAGTAGTAAACAAACAACAGAGTGGTTCACTCGTTGGGGGTACGGTTACCGTCTGAGTAGAGTAGAATAAATAGGGTGCAGTAGTTACGGAGCAGCAGTACTGAGAAGAAGCTTAGGGCTTTATTATTTGTGAAGAAACAATGTTTTGGAGAAATGAATTATCATGCATCTGCTAGGAGTATGATTTACTCACGCAACATGCAACCCCCACTGTGGTATACCTTTTCTACACATTGTCACTAGCAGTTCATTATTTCAATTTGTTACAATTTACGGACTTTACAGCTTAGAAGGTCTTTTTAGTATCAAAGAATTCAGTATGCAGCTATTTGTGAGGAGTGTCCTGGCAGCAGAGGTTCATGTTTCTCCTTTCCTGGTTGCAGTTTGTGTCTTATCGAGAGGGAGTTCATGATCCTAAACTGTCCTAAACCCTGACCTCAGTACGTCTTCCATGTTTTCTACTAAAATCTGAAACCATGGATCCGCATTGATGATCTCTGCTGCAAACGATGAAATGTGATAGTTCTTGGCAGTAATGTCATATGATCCCAAGCAAGTCAACATCCTGACATTGTTTTTCGTTGCAAGCGTTCGTTGAAGTGCAAACTATTAACGAAGATATCTGAGGATGATGTTTTGCAACGTTGTTGTTTTACATGGAGTAATCTTTCTCATCAAGTATGTTTCAATGTCGACAGGTATAATTTTTAACAAGAGCTGATTTTACTACGCACGTAAAGTACTATTCGAGGAGGTGATCATCCCCGTCACATCCCTTTGTGCGCCTTTGTGTAAATATGAGTTTTCAGTTTAGATTACAATAGCTTGTAACAATTACGCGCAAGTAATGCACGCGCAGTGCATACACCTTACTACAACAATACCGATGGCTGTTTTACAGGATTCTTTTATTGTTGATGTCAAGCATTTCACCACTTCACAATTTATTTAGCGCTTTTAAAAGTTTGTTTACTTCGTTGCTATGCACCTAGCCTATGCACGCGTGTACTTCGTTATGGCATTTCTCCATAAGTAACTAAAGTGTCAAACATTTTTTGAATATGATATTCTATGTGACAAAATGAAGTATATAAATGAGAACGTTTTAAAAAGACTGACGAAGACTCGACTGCCATAGAACAAGACTGCATGAACAGCTTTGGGTACCAACAGTTTTAGCCATGAAAAAACTTAATCGGCTTAGTTGCAATCTGACTCTGCTTACCATCAAACGCACTTGAGTAGTAAACATACATTTTCCTATCAACTATGTTCTCTCGAAAATTAACGTACAGGAAATCTTCTTGGTTTGAAATCTGCCGTGACGTGCAAAGTCGAAGCTTTTTGTCAAAGCCAAAGACAGATTTGTCTTTTTTGCACATTTAGCGTTGACGTCAGAAAATTGTTGAATCTCCTGTTTGGAATACATGTACCAAAAAGCGATGTAAATTCCAACTAGAAAGAGAACTGTCCACATAGCATATATTATCGTATGTAATGGACTAATGGAGTTCAGAGAAGAATTTTTTGAAATCCTAATTCCCAGCTTTCTACCTCCGCTTTTTGGAGATTAGATGTTTAGAATTTACTAAATGTGGTTTGAAATACTTCTGCTCTCACGTTAACGCATAGTTATCTCTCTGCCTCTCTCAGCCTTTCATTTAAAATGTTTCTATACCCAGAAATGCGCGCAGGGGCCGCAAACGCTATTAAATGGTAGGGGGGGGGGCTAAGCTTTGAGTTGGAAGAACGATGACGCCGAAGGTGTAACCAATGGCCGGGGCTGGGAGCCTTTCGGAGGGCCACCAGAATACTCCCCCGCCCCGGGAAATTCTTGAAAGAATGACTCCCAACAACGCCATTTCCTGCAATTTGGGCATTTAATTTTAAGATATACTGAAAGATCAAAAAGGACCAAATGTTAAAAATTTAGCACATTGCAAACGAAAATCATGATTCATCGTCGTTTTCGTGTTGCCTGACGCGTTATCTCTCCCGCATGTAATTCTATATTCTGAGTACTAGTTTTAACGAGTAATTTTCCATTTTGGCGATAAAATGGAAAAGGGCTAAAGCTTCCCCCCCCCCCCCTCATTTGTCTCGGACTCCGTGGCCGTCGTGACCCAGGGGCTTCAACAAAGTTTGAAAACTCTATTTTTACTCTTTTCACCTCTCGGCATCAATAGGTATTCACACTGATTCATATCAGCACTAAAACGATGTTTATCAACTTCCACTAACACTGTGTAGGACAAAGCGGCAGTTCAATCAACACGATGAACGTCACCACTGTATCTTTAAATTCCACCACGAACACTTCAAACTACAACACGACCACGTCGTCATTACAAGTTGCATGGCTGACATGGTCACCGAAATCGAATACTGTACCAACACCCGCGATAAATAAGACGCAATCAGTGAGCACGTCCACGGTTATTCAGTCATCAAGCCCAAGCCCAACTAAACACATGGTCGGTACTCCGTCACTGTCTTCGTCTGTTAGTACAAACAACAACAACAACATGACCAGCAACGTTAAGAACAATGATGACGCTCTAAGTATTGGACAAGTTGTGGCAATAGCGGTTGGGTGTGCTGGAGCGGTCCTTTTATTCATTATACTAATTGTAAGTATTGCCATATGTTGCGTAACTTTTGTTCCATTAATTACTTAGTAATGGAGTCTTCGGAATGGAGTGCGAAAATTCAATTCGCTCGGAATTCTCCGAAAAAAAGCGATGGGGGACGAGATTGATTAGGATTACTGCAATATTAGGAAGCGTTAGAGGAAAAGTTGGGGTACAGCTGAGTATTATGAATAAGAATACGTGTTAGCAGTACTTGTCATTTTGCAATTTATTCCACATTCCAATTTGCAGATTTTTACATGCTGCCTTCTTTGCGCCACATCTGCAGCGTTTTCAGCAATTGTAGGTTGATACTACGAAAAAATCTTTAACCTTAATTGTCATGTCATTTCAGGCTGGAAGCTTCGATAGCCTTTCCTGCGCAGAAGCCGGAACACGCAGACTCACAATAGCTATATTACTCCATCTGACGAGTAGAAAGTTTTAAACGCTTTTCTGCATATTTTAGGCAGGAATCTGTATGAGTGGCTCTTGCAGAAAACATAAAACCACAGCAGTACGCCCTCTGAATGAAGGTGGAGAAAACGAAGGCTTGGAAATGGCCGCGGAGGAACATGCAGCAACAACAGAAAAAAAGAATTAAAATCTAAAGATAATTGGTCTCCTATTCCCAACAAACTATTTTTCTAGTTTTACTAGTCTAGTGTAGGTTCAAACTTGTTTATGTAGTTCTATACTCATGTCTCTTTCTTTCGTCTGTTGAACACGTACATAAAGGTGAGCGAACTGGTTTCTTCGCCTTCCACGAGGACCACTCGCGGGCGAGTTTACCATTTATGGGCCGTGATTGTTCCGTGGGGTCGTTCCCGTTTCGAATCCGCCAATGGGACCGCGCTGCTTGTCTAACGACGAGGGCTCAGAGGCAGAACTGACTACAGTCAGCCCGCACACCTCGTCAAGGTCTCATATGTTAAAAGTATTAAAGTTTAATAAGCTGGAGGGATGGAGCTTAGAGACTAGCCTGTAGATATGCAATGCAGAGGCAACTGTTCTTTGATGTGTTTATGTACTTCGTATTAGTGAGATTCAACTTTCACTGCAGCCAAAAAATGCGCACGCCAGCTTTACGTTACAATTTAGCTTCTACGGTAGAGAAACATTCTGTTTCTTAGTTCTTTTGCGCACGCGTATCATTATCGAGGTGCATGATTTAACTGGACGAATCCAGTACTGTTCCAACCACCTCTCAATGGCTCACGTTCGATCGTAATGCAGTGACTGCAGTTAGTTACTCTGCGAGCGGACCCTCTGGTTTTGAGTTGATTAGTCTGTTGTAATTAGTTTCTCTGATTTACTTGTGGTGGTATTGGCAATGAAAGTCAAATCTTAATTTCGCTATTGATAAGGAGTTAGAAACATATTAGCGAGATTTGCGTTGTGACACAAAAAGCTTTTTTATTGCATGAAGTAGTGTGTTGAAGAGACCGGCTTCGTGCTTTGAAAACGAAAATTTTCACTTGAACAGTGTATATTACATAATTTTCTTAGATTAGATGAGAATGAAATATTAAAAAACAAAGTTTGCAGCAGAGATTCGTCAGTGTGTGATCTAAATTTATGTCACCGCAAAACGTCGAAAAGAGAAATTAACTGCTTCAAATATCATGGACCTGCAAGTACATACACACGAGTACATGCAAGAACACAAAGTCTAGCAAACTAACAACCTTGTAAACCAGTCAAACCAGTCAAACTCCCCAGGGTTTGCGCTCAGGAGCTTACACAGTGGGTACCCAGCTAACACATAACGTAATTCCAACGTTAATAGAAGGTCGTTGGAAGGTTAGGTCTGACCTAACGGTGCCACGACATTCCCACGACATTGTGTTTCAGTCGTCAGATTTTATACGTGATATTAACGTTGTATTGTCGTTAATCTTGTCTTTGAAAAAATGTTTTTATTATGCGTGATTGAGAGGTTTGCTGGTGACGTTGTTGCAACGTTAAAGGTAGTACGAACTACATTGACGTTAAAACAACGTAAATGCAACGTTGCAGTTTACATCCATCGATATATGAACCTTGCTCTTGATAGAAGGACTGTGTGGCGACTCCTCGCATAAGCCCCATTTACACTACGCAAACAAACCCGGGTCGAACCCGGGTTAACTCAAACCCAGGTTAGATTTTTGAAGCGTAAACGGTGTAAACACACTTAATCCA
>JAODVM010067994.1:0-17439 GCA_025400095.1 Phenganax marumi | reverse complement strand
ATATGCACGAGCTCCAGCAACTATAAAGCTGTCTTTAAATCTATCTGTTTTACATAATGGGATATACATGGGTTTTACGCTCCTAAGGGAAGTTGATGGATGGGTAGTGTTAAAGGGAAGGACGGTTATGAAGGTGACAGTTGTTTATTTGATAAGATAAAGAAGAATCCGGAACATGTTTTATATGAGTTACTCCCAGGTAAAAAGCAGCGATCACGACGACAACGGGAACACGAACTCATATTACCAAAACTATGAACGGAGAGATTTAAACGATCGTTCCTAAATAGACGTCTCTTTAAATATTTTAACCAGTAAAGCCAGCAATTTTAACTTTACGCTATATACACTATACAATCTTGTCAGGGCCGTAGCGAAGGGGGGTGCGGGGGGTGCTGCACCCCCCAGGATTAGACCTGTCGGTAAAATTGGGTTATATTCGGAGTTGCCGGTAGGATCTGGGCTACAAAGGGATTTTATTTGGAGTTGTTGGTAGGATCTACAGTTTACTGGCAAGGGCACGGCACTTAGCATATATAAATGAATCTCCTAGTCTATCAGTACGGAATTTTGAGATGTTATGAAGATTATCATTTCTAAGATTGTAATTGGATATCACTTTCATGTACAGTATTTGTTTATCCTAATAGCTTTATCACAATGCTTCGACATTTAATAAATTAATATGAAATCGGACGTTTAATTTTCTTTAACCATTTCTGAAGACAACGTACACTTCTAGAGTTGAAAAATGACAACACCCAACTAAACAACCACGCCCACGTTGTCGGCAAAACGTAGACTTCCACCCCCCCCCTCCTTCCCCTCCCAAGTATGATGCTCTCGCTACGGCCCTGAATATTGTGCCACAAAATGAAAAGCAACAAGACTATTTGAGGAACGTCAGACCGTTTTAAAAACTCTTTTATTGTATCTAGTGCTAGCCGCTTTAATAGGAGCTGAAGCCGTTTTCTTTTTTGTTTTGTGCAGATTAGCTATTTTAAACATATTGTAGATTTTAAGTATATTTGTATTTTTATCCCCTGGCAATTCAGCTATTTGGCTCCAAGCAGGATTATTGAACTAAAATATCTATCCATCTATCTACCAATCTATACTATTCAACTGTAAGTCTGTAATTTTTTCAATCTTATAATGTGTAAGTAATAAAAAGTAGTCAAATTTTTAGTTATATCTGTAAATAAGTATAATAAAATACATATCTCTTATAACGTCTGTTGTATCTATTGATAATAAAGACCTTACATACATACATTCATACATACATACACAAAAACTCAGTTAAAATAGCAAAAAGTACACTTTCGACATACCTAGAGGAAATGTCCTTGATAGCTTTTTGTCACCAGATTGTTTATCAAGCCATTGTAGACCGGAGAACAGGTAGCTATTCCCAGATGTCGTGTCAACAACACTTATCTATGGCAAAACAAAACTGAAGAACTCGTTAATCTTTCATGGAGATACGACAAAGGAATTTACTACGGTGTTCCTCTGACGGTTCTATTGCGGCTCCATTTAAGCCCCTTTTACACGAGACAGAGTTTCGCAAAGTTGCACCATTGCATTCTTTCATTTTATGCCCGTGTTTATCCTTGAAACTTCTTAGACTTACAGTTTTTGTTAAATCCTATTCTTTATTATATGATAATGACCGATTTTCCAAACCAGGTTATGAAAACATGCAAGATCTGAAACGATATTTCACGCTAAAAAGCCGTATTATACATCTTTTTAAACCACGCGAACTCTTTACCAGTTTTCATATTTTTTTTGTTTTTATTCTGATTTAGAGCGTAAAACGTATTTAAAATCTTGAAAAAACACGAAAATCCATTTTTCTAGTTTTTCGTATCATAATAACCCCATTGAATGAGTCGACGTATAATCGGACCAAGCATTTTGCTCGTTTCTCGCGTTTTTAATACGCACGAAACTAGTAAAGTACTCGGCTGCATTAGGCCCGGTTTACAATGTCAAAGTTTCTGTGATCAAAGTGGGAATTTCGGACAGATAACTCCTAGATTTGCTAAAATTATTCAAGGTAACTAATACAGTGCTCAACAAGGAACTACTTCACATTGATATTGCTTACAAATTCTTCAGAACATAGAATTTCTCAGTGAAAAAATCCTACTTTGATCACAGAAACGTTGACAGTGTAAACCGACCTTTACACGTCAACTCATTCAATAACATGTATATCATTGTTCTGTCAAGCACTTAACTCGTCTTTAAATGGTTGAACTTGAAGTCGTGACCATGCGCGAATCCGGAACGGGGGCTTAATGCCCGGACACACCGGACGCGATTCGGCAACGCGACGCGATTTTTCGATTTTCATTAACTGATAACTTTGATTCTAGTTGAGATTTTCCAGATATTCAAAAGCAATATGATATTTTTATTTATTTAGTCCAAACTTCTTTAAAATTTTTCTCCCATGGATAGATTTGTTCGCTTTCAAAATATGAAAAATCGCGTCGCGTTGCCAAATCGCGTCCGGTGTGTCTGGGCCTTTAGTTTTAGAATATTGAAAATTTGCGCCGCATAGTGGAATCGTGTTCGGTCTGTTTAGATCTTATGATTGGTGTTCACTTACGTGGTTTATATACCAAGATTCCTGGCCTCCCTTGTTATCATGTCTAATAGTGACAGACTTCAAATAACCCAGATCAACATTCTCAAACTTGAAGGCGACAGCACTATATGGGAAGAATATAGTTTGACGTCATTCCAGACACATCGTTTGGAATAAAGGTCAGGGATTGCACATAGTTATAATACAGTAGTTATTTACAAAAAAGCTAAATACATCTTTTTATGCAAAAGTTTCATCTTCATTGACTTAACGTGTTTATATCAAGGTCAGGGATTGTACATAGTCATAATATTTAACATTTGCAATTTATAAAATAGCATATCCAGGGCTGCCCATATTTAAAATGTTTGAATCATTTAAAGAAGAATTGCAATATATCTCCTTTTGCAAAAACTTCATCTTCATTGATTTAAAGTGTCTGTATCAAGATTAGGGATTGTACTTATTTGTAAGGTTTGAGTCATTTAAAGAAGACTTGTAATCATCCCCTTGTGCAAAAACTTCATCTTCACTGACTTAAAGTGTCCACATCAAGGTCAGAGGCTGTACATATATATTTGAATAAATTCAAGAAAATATTTTAGACACAAATAAAAGAGATATAAATATTATTTTACAAAAACTGTTGAGTTGTTTAAACTAGAAATCGTACGCAATCATGTACAGTCAATTACTTGAAAACGATGCAAGAGTTAGTTAGCATCGAAACGTCGTGAAATAAAATTTTTATCGCTTTTATTATGTGTTTAAAATATTTTCAAAGAATTTGTTATTCAAAAATTCAAGAAAAACTGTCAAATGTCTTTCTATGCAAACCCTTCATCCTCATCAATCAAAAGTGACTTTATCAAGATCAGGGATTGTGAATAATCATGATGATTGACTCATTTTAAAAAGAATTCCAATCAACAAGTATTTGTACAAGCAAGTATATTAAACAATGTCCTTTACCTGCCACTTTTAAAAGGTGGTATTACTTTATTCCCTTCAGTTTTCTTTAGTTCAATTTCTTTCGTATCTCCATTTTCTCCACTAACAATCGCAAAAGCATTCGCCGCACTCCCGGCGTTACTTTGATGTCCAGTGAATATGGTAATATAGTAGACATGATCTAGAACAATATAGTATAGCATACTATAGTATAGCATATTATAGTTTTGTATAATTTTAGTATTCAAAAGTAGCTTTTAAGCATTTTGATTGGTTGACTCAGCAGTAACTCTGAGGCAATAGTTACTGCTCTGGGGCCAGTTGTTCGAAAGGTGGATAGCGCTATCCACTGGATAGTGATTTTTTGTAGCCTTCGTAAAATTTCCCATTGATCGTTGTAACATAAAATTACGACTTGTATCAACAGATTAAAGTCTCTAATATTTATATCGCTGACCAAAATGGAAGTTTCGATATTTTTTGCCCAATTTTATGAACGTTGAAAAATTCACTATCCAATGGATAACGCTATCCAACTTTCGAACAACCAGCCCCAGAGCAGTAACTATTGCCTCTAAGAAAATGGCTACCCAAAATCGCTGTGCAAAGTTTTCCGAAAACGAAATTGAGGATTATTTAAACATAAATTGAACATTATTTTTATTGAACACTAAAATTATACTAAAACAATTAGTCACCTCAGTCTCGATGATTATCTTCATATTTACTGAGCCGCGCAGCGGCGAGGTAAATATTCGTCGATAATCACCTCGACATCGGTGACTAATTGTTAAATAGTATAGTATAGCATAGTACAGTATAGTATGGTATAACAGAGTATAATATAGTATAATATAGTGGTAATATGGTATAATATGGTATAATATGGTGTCTAGTATAATAGTATAGTATAGAATAATAATATAGTAGACATGATCTAGAACATGAAAATGGAAGTGGAAATCTTTCTAATAGAATCCACCACCAGCTGATAATTTCAACAAATATAAAATCAAACTATTTCCGACTAAAGAGCTCATGATTGAACTCCATAGCTCTATAGCTACGAGTTTCAAATCGTTCATAATCGTTTATATGTGAAATCATCTGTGAAAAAACGATTTCATTTGCAGGAATCCTGGGTTTGCCAATGAATTTTTCGCTGGTCTGGGCATGACAAACTCGGAGAAGCTTTTAGCTGAGCAAAACATTCATATCGATTGATTCTATAATGAATTACTTACTTTGAGGTCCTTGTGGTGGAGTGCCTGGACCTGAAGGTAGGCGACCGGGTCTGGGAGGAACATCATAGAATTTTCCCGATGCATCCTTAGGTTTGGTAATTCTGGGAAGAGGACCAAAACGTGAAGTTGAGGTGGACCCGAGTTGTGTTGGTAAGAGTGGTTTTGTTATTAATTGCTGGGGATGTAGGGACGGTGTTGATATGACTCTATCGTTACCTACAAAACAGAGTAAATATATTTGATAAATACAGTTTAAGATATACAGCATTTGCAAGAGGATCTGAAGACCTGGTTTCCATGAACTCCACTTTTTTCTTTAAACTATTCAATATTACAAATATGCACAATCCCTGACCTTGATATATACACTTAAAATCAATGGAAAAAAGGATTTTGTATAAGAAAAAATATGACAAGTTTTCTTTACATAAAACATATATTAGAACAAAGAAGTACAATCTCTGATCTTGATACATATAGACACTTAAAAGTAGTGGAAATAAGTATTTTGCATTAGAAAAAATATTCCAATTTTTCTTTCAATAGCCCGAGTGTTACAATAAACGTGTACAATCTCTGGCCTCCTTATCTACTACTACTACTACTACTACTACTACTACTACTACTATAAACTTCATTTTCCACATACGCTAGCCTCATCAACACAAGGCCGATTTCCATGAGGGGCGTAAACACTACATATAATTAACATAGTTATAGGGTTACAATATAAGACAGAATTATACAGCCATGGAAAAATACAAAAATATTTACAAACACACATAACTTAAAATTACAGATACAGTTACATATATACAAGAAGAAGGATATCAGCTTCAACTCATTCCCCACAGTAGCGTCTTGAAAGACCGTAGAGTTGGTGCAGTTTTAGCCTCGTATGGTAAATTATTCCATGAAACTGCCACATTGTAATTAAAGCACCTCTTACCGTAATCTCATTCGCGTAGAGGTCAATATTCTCTTACCTTTCTCAGGTAACAGTTTCTGATGACCTTGTGATGAAAGTTCATTAACGTTCTGATCAATACAAGATGTGTAGGGGGATTGATGATCAGCTTGCCCTTCAGGAACCCAGTTGTTGCATAATCTTGATTGCTTTCCTTTAAATAAAAGAAGAATTAGCTTTAACTGGACTAGTCCTTTAAATAAGAATTGTAACACATTTCTCACGCAGGAACTTTTCATGGATTTGATGAGCAACATCAAGGTCAGGGATTGTACATTCAACTCATTTGAAGCAAACTTGTAAGACATCTTCTTATAGAAACTTTTCGTCTTCATTGATTTAAAGTGTCTATACCAAGGTCAGGGACTGTGCATATTTACAACATTTGAGTCATTTAAAGAAGAATTATAATACATCTTCTTCTGCAAAAACTTCATCTTCATTAGTTTGAAGGGTCTTTATCAAGACTGGAGATTGTAGACATTTATAACATTTGACTCCTGTACAGAAGAATTACAATATATCCTCTTTTGCAAAAACTTGATCTTCATTGATTTAAAGTGTGTAAATCAAGGTCAGGGACTATACATCTTTATACTATTCAACTCATTTGAAGTAAGCTTTTAAGTCATCTTCCTATACAAAACTTTCGTCTTCATTGATTTAATGGGTCTACATCAAGGTCAGGGATTGTATACATATTTATACTATTCAACTCATTTCAAGTAAACTTTTTAAGACATCTTCCTACAGAAAACTTTCTAAATCAAGGTCAGAGTATGTACGCATTCATCACTTAAAGAATAATTTAATACATCCTCTCATGCAAAAACTTCCGTTTTATTGATTAAAAGGGTATAGACCCTTTTAATCAATAAAACGGAACTCAAGACTAGGCTTGTACATACTTATAACATTTAAATCATTTAAGGAAGATTTGTAAAATAGCTTCACATGCAAAAGCTTCATCATCATTGATTCAAAGTGTCTGGATATCAAGGTCAGGGATTGTACGTGACCATAATATTTGAGTAACATAATTTGCTCTCACCTCTATTTTTAATTGCAGGGCCATTTTGATTGTTTGTGCCCTTGCCATTTCCGATGTAGTTCTTTGAGACTACAGAATTTCTCTCGAAATTATTGTTGGCAAGTCGAAAGAGTTTCTGACTAACGTCGCTCTTAGTAGAATCCAAATAGCTCGCAGATTGTGGGACATATTCGTTGTTATCAAAGCTAGAAGACAATTTGTACGTGGAACTATCCAAAGCTGAATTTCTGTCAAAATCGTTTGAGAATCCATTGTAGGCCAATTTGTCCTCGTACGGTTGAGCGCTGGACAAAGTATCGTAAGTCATACTGGTATTCGTAGTGGACATTGCATTATCAGTTAATGCCCAGTTATTCATTGAATTACCGTAATAAGGCGGAGAATTTGCTTGGTTCTCTGTTGGCCGTTCTATTTCTCCATACGAGTTAGCGTTGTCATATTCTGTCCTTCCCAACATGTCATTATATCCACGTTTAAGAGCGTTTTTATCCAGTCGAGAACTCTTTCTACCAATTCGCCTTTTCTTCTCAGCTTTTTTGATTCTAACAGCAGAAATGTTATCGCGATGTGCGCCTCTAAAGACGTTCGAACGTATATTGGGATCACTAATTCGTGAATACTTATGCCTTCGATTCTTCCTCTTGTAGGCATTGGGCTCACCATGCAAACTTGATGTTAGATGAGCTTCTTTTGCTTGTTTCTTGAGGAGTCCAAGATTTTGCATTCGTTTTTTCTTCAGATGCTTACGTTTTCTCTTTATCAAATTTTTAGTGGAAATCTGGCGAATTTTCTGTGAAATTTTTCTCTTGTGTTTTGAGTTTTTGAAGTTCGCATGCAAAAGTGACGACGAAGCAGATATATTCGTTTCTTCTTTTTGGAGTTGAGCAATTCGAGTGCGTCTATCGGTCTTTTCATGCATTTTCTTCACAAAATTCACAGTGGACGCTTGAACGACTTTCTTTGATCGTTTGTGCTTGGAGTTTTTCATGCTGCAAGGCAAACGCGATGAGAGTTTAAGTATTGTCGCTTTCTCTCTTTGCAGTTCAGCAAGACCATGTTTTCGTTTTTTCTTTACCAAATTCGTCGTGAATATTTCGCCATGTCTATTTGGACATTTATTCTTGTTTGTAGCGGTCTTGCCGCTTAACTTTGAGTGAATTTTTCTTTTCGGTTTTCCGAATTCAACTTTGATGTAACTTTTGTGATTTTCCTTATCATAAACATGAGCGATATGGTTATTAGCATCAAGTGCAGTGCTAGAATCCTTGAAAATATCAGGGTGTTTACGCAAACTTTGTTTTTTAACATGGTTATCCATTAGCATCTCGAATTCTCGCTTCGCTGTCACCCGAACCGAGTGATTTCTGCCTACAAAACAAAGAATATAAAGTCTACACCTTCAACAGTCTGATGTATAAAGGCCCATTTATACGGGCGATTATTGCTGCGATTTTTCTCCTCTTTATAGAGTATGCGATCGAGTACGTTGACTGGCGAGCGCATTAGCAAAATTGTTAGACCAAGTATACTCGCCAGTTATCCACTTTTTTACATCGTTCAATACGAGAAAAGTCGCATGGGAAATCACCCGTGTAAACGGGCCTTAAACCAGACGAGACAACGCCATTAGTTTAATATATCAATATCCAAGTCGATCTCCCATATTCCAGTTGAAGATACTTCACGTATAAATTTGGAACTACCGTATTTAGTAGGGTTTGTATCAAGGTCAGGGATTCCGCGTTTTTATAGTATTTGAGTCATTCAAAGAAGAATTGTAATATATATTTTTATGCAAAAACGTTGTCTTCATTGATTTGAAGTGTCTATATCAAAGTGGGAGATTGTATATTTTTATAATATTTGAGCCATTTAAAGAAGAATTGTAATATATCTTCTTGTGCAAAAACTTCATCTTCATTGATTTAAAGTGTCCATATCAAAGTGGGAGATTGCATAGTTTTATAATATTCGAGTCATTTAAAGAAGAATTGTAATATATCTTCTCGTGCAAAAACTTCATCTTCATTGATTTAAAATGTCCATGTCAAGGTCAGGACGGCATCAAAATGCTAATAGCTAGGTCAGGGATTGTACATAGTTATAATATTCGAGAGATTTAAAAGAGAATTGCAGTATAATTTCGTATGCAAAAAGTTCATTTGTATCGATTTAAATTGTCAATATGCATCAACGTCAGGGATTGTACATTTAAAGTTGATATTTACCTGAGCCCAGAGCCGATCTGAAGTGCAGCAAAACAGCAAGAACGAAGCCGAAATAAATTAGTTGCGACATATTTTGACTTGAGAGCAAGCAACAGAGGCATATCAACCATGCATTTGAGAAATTTCAGGCGGCAAATAATAGCAGAGCGACCAAATCTTTTCTTTTTAGAGGTTCCTTTGTTTATCCATTGCTAATTTGAGACGTTCGCATCTAAAAAAGCAAACTAGAATATTCTTGGATGAAAAAAAAACTTGAAATAATCTTCTTAAATTTTTCACACCTGTATTAAGATGAAAAGGTCTTATCTAGCGTTTGACAGCACCTGTTAAGGCTTCGAGTAGAAATTACTATTGCCAGTCCACCTGTATATGCTAGTACAATTACTATTAAACTCAAGAAGTAACAAACCATTGTACTGCAGTTCAGCAATTGACTTTATCACTACCATACATCTGTATATCTATGTCAAGAACAGGGATTATACCTATTTATAATATTGTTACTAGGGTTTGTGTGGGAATAAGCTTAGGGCTGCGTGAGGACCTAGCAACGATCTCGGGATCTTTTACTACCAACTATCGCCACAATTAAAACATAAAAACACCTTTTAATCAGATCATCACACAATAACGTTTATACTGGCAGTTGGAGCTGTGAAGTAGTACACCAAACACTCCCTACCAAGACTGACTCACAACTAAAAAACAAACTAATTATATAGAGCTTAGATTACGTGTAGAGGCATGCTATTTTGAAATAATATACCAACTAGTGGGATTATTGACTACAAATACAAAGGTGGTACATTTAGTTTACAAAGGCGTTGCCTAATGACTGTGACCAAAAACAAGATAAAAGTTAATGTTTCGTAACACAAGCTCAGTGTTCACATCTTGTGGACCTCATTGTATATGCCCATAAAGGGCACTTAAGCACGGGATAAGCATATATTAACTTTGATAAAGGTCTTTTGGTCAAATCAATTTAGATGTATTAAGGTTAATAATATCTAACTGCACCAAATGTATTCATTTGACCAGTACGTATGACCATTCATTTTGCAAGCACCTTAAAATATTCGCATGTCATTTGCAATGGCGAACGCGGAGCGCGAGCCATTGTACGTGCCCATAAAGACTAGCTGCTCGTATTTTGACTAGTACTTAAACGTTACGTTAACAAGATTCGTTCGTGACGCCTTGAAACATCAGCAAAACAAACATTCAAATGTTTTGTACAGTTATGAGTATGACTTATAACATTTAAATGGAATGTTCTGTTAAGCTACCGCTATGTGGAATTTTTAAGCGGCTTATATGCAGGGAGGCTTTATATTCGGAGGAAGGCTTATATTTGGAATAGTGGGACGCTAGAAATGTGGTGTGGTTGTGGACGGGGGACTTATTTTCGGGGGGCTTATAATAACCCCGTTTACACTATACCGGATTGCTATGGGAGCGGGACAAGTTTTGCAGCTATCGATGCTCTGTACAGATATTTAGTGGTAATGACACAAAGAAATATACGAAATTTGTCATCCCAGCCGCGGTTAACATTTGCTGGTGATTATTGCTCTTTAACAGCAAAGAAACATGTCGTGACGAGTGAATCCGGTATGGTGTAAACGAGGCCAATGAGAGGTTTACGGTACTTGTTCAGCATGTACTACACACTTCACACTTGCATAGGACCTGCATACGTGCACGAATATTTTATACTGTGTGGAACCCTGTTCGTTCATGGAATCCAGGTTAACAGACCCTATATGTCACACTCTGGAATTACCAGATTTATAATAGCTACTTATAATACTTACACCTTATGCTAGATGAGATTCGCTGTATAGATGAAGCTGATGTAGACCAGTTGAAAGATAAATCCTCCAGTGCATATGGTAAGCATGTGTCTTTGTTTATAGTTTTAAAAATTGCCACGTCATAGTAGCGTGGATGTAGGTATGACGCCGAAAGTACAGCGTTAACTTGAATACTGAACCAAGGTAAACGAAACGAGTCTTGTTTCTAGAGACAGTATTTTTTTTCTTTTTTATTCTATGGTAGATGACTTTCGCTGCATAGATGTATGTGATACAGAGCACTTGGACAGTAAATCTTCCAGTGGAAGTGGTAAGCATGTTTTTTTTTAATCTTTATAGTAGAAAATTGCGGCGTGTTAATTTCGAGGTTAATTTAGCTTGGGTGCGCGTATGACGCCGACGATACAGCGTTGATTTGAAGCCTGAAGTAAAATAGACTGGGACAGTGTTGTTTTCAGAGGCAGCAATGTGTTGTACAATGACACAGCGAATATTCACGACGAAATTTTTATGCTATCTTCATTCAACTACCGTTATTTCGCCTTAGCTTCGCAAGACGAGATTTCTGATGATGATTCCCCACCCAAGGAGTGTAGCGGAAAAAATACTGGTGAGTGCAACTGACAACGACTTATAAACTTTACGTTTTATATGAACAACGAAATTGAATGCTGCAGCGGAATATCTGAATACGAATGTACTTATCTTACATGAGTCGAGACCTAAACACCCGGATTAGTGAATCTTTTCGTTTGCATATGTAAGAAAGATATTTGAAGAAAACTATCGAGCGACTTTCATTGAATCAGAGGAAACTGCCACTGACCTTCATGAAATATATTACTTCGGTATCCCAATTGCCGTAGAACCCCGCTAGTTTGAACTCGCTTAAAGCCCGTTCTCCAATACGCGAATTTTTTCGAGCGAAAAATAAATCCGGCAACGTGATTCGCTAGCAAAATAATTTTCCGCGAAATAGTCGAAAACGAGCCAATCACATTCCCAGATTTCTTCTTCGCGCGAACAAATTCGCGTAGTGGAGAACGGGCTTAACTCGAAAAGCTAACTCAGTAACTCGAACTAATCCCTTAGATTTTACTTAGATATTTATACTATATTTACCCGGTTAGTTGGAACCCATCTAAAGGCTAGTTTCCACTCAGGGAAGTTCTCCTCAGGATTCGAACGGACAGGAAAGTTTTCTTTCCCTTGGGAGTTCGAGTTAGCGGGGGGTTCTACTGTATATCGTGTTGTCGACAGCTATGCCTCTATTGTCGTTGATCTGAAAAGATCACGGATAAATGACGATATAGGAAAATCAGGCTTCATTTAACATGTTGATATTTTAGCCGGCGTATGTGATGATGGTGCACGCGCAAATGGCAATAAAGATGTGATAAACATTCCTAGTGATGAGATTCCTGCAGGTAAAACTGAATTACTTGTTTTTAGTCTTGGGTCGTGTACATAAATGAGGATAAGGTGTGTAAGAAATTCTTCTAGAAGTAATGTTGTACTCTATATTTGTCATTCCTTTGTAATCATGAAAACAGATGAGAAAGT
This sequence comes from Phenganax marumi, assembly GCA_025400095.1. Classification (NCBI taxonomy): domain Eukaryota; kingdom Metazoa; phylum Cnidaria; class Anthozoa; order Malacalcyonacea; family Clavulariidae; genus Phenganax; species Phenganax marumi. The sequence goes on along the minus strand of JAODVM010067994.1, from coordinate 5,016 downwards.
ACCCGGAGAGGAGCTCCATGTTTCCAGTTTTCAACATACATCCCGTTCGAGCTTGTTTGATTATTCCTCACGAACTTCGCGTGCAGAAAACAATGCGGAACACATGGTATTGAATCAAAGAACTGGAGGTATATTTGCCCAGCATACGTTACGTAGGGCACATTGATTTCTATATAACTGGATTGCGCATCCCTATATGTCAGCTGTCAAAATTTTGAAACCATCGCGGCCATCTTGGTACTCCAAATTCGTGACAGGTTACCATAGTTTCGTTCGATCGACCGGAAATGTTGCGGCGGCCATCTTGGTACTCCAAATTCGCGATTTTCGCCGGCTTCACTTTTGCAGCCGGATGCGCAATCCAGTTATATAGAAATCAATGATAGGGCATTGTCGTCGTCACGTTGCGATAAAAAAGTTCATCTATCCGCATGATTTACTGAAACTTCACTATTTTCATCTTTTCTCAAGGAATCTGCGGAGCAATTGCAGAATACCCTGCCAAATGCTGTTACTCAATACTGAACCTGGCCCTGACACTAACCCAATCCTAACCCTAACCCAGTGTGGCGGGATATTCTGCAATTGTACCGAATTTGCGGAAGAGTAGAGCCTGGTTTTCACTTCCAACGCAAGCACAAAGGAGAAAATAAAGCGGACTTTTGCTACGAGGATTACAAACACGAAGCGAAAAAAATTTCTTTTGAATTGTCTTCTGCTCCACCTTGGCTTGCTTTGGTTCTCATGCTTATGTCGACATTGCGTATCGCAATTCCTCGTAATTCATCGGCGATGTCTATTGTCCGTGATCATTGATGAGTAAAATCCTTTGTCTGTTAGAATCTGGTTAGAATATATATATATTCTGCTTCATTGGTCAACAACAATAGATCGGGAATCATTGCGTCAAGACAAAAGGCAAAACAAAGAAACGCGATGAAGTGCATGACCTAAGCATTGATACAAGTACCGGGAAGAAGCCAAGTGCAAGCCAAGGCAGAACAAAAGGAGATTCAGGCCTGGTTCTCATATAACACCGATGCCGGCGGCTCTCTTTGTATTTGATCATTAAAGAAGAAAATTATTATTGCTAGAAAAAGAGTTTATCAGCGACCAAGGACAATGAATGTCGCCGATTATCGGCGGCGTATTTGAACCAGGCTTCAAAGAAAAACTCTTTCTGCTTTGTTTTGTAATCCTCACAGGAAAACTCTCCCTTTGTTTTCTTGTTGCTTTCTTTGTTGCTTGCGTTCCAAGTGAAAACCAGGCTGAAGGCAATGGTTTGGAGGGGATATTGTATATATTTTCATGCCAGGTTTATGAATCGGAATTAAATAATTAGTAGCAAAGTTGAGGCCCAAGATCACAAGATAAGCGAAGTAGGTACCATGAAGCTTCTGGGAATGTTGTCAGTGTGGTTGAATGATTTAGCGAAACACCTTCATTAGTGCCAACAAGAAAACAAAGAGAACAAAAGGCCAAAACAGTGAAAGCAAAAGGCCGTGGCTAATTAATTCAGCGATTCTGGCAACCCTGAAGAGGCCTATAATCATAACTTTCACAAGATGTGAAAACATGGAAGAAATTGCGGTGCACGTACAATAGTTACCGAAATCACTCTATTTTCGGATTCCAGTCTGACCTAACCCAGTAGCAGATTTTTTTGTGGCAACTCGCCTAGCAGCGCAATACCTAATTTCGGTAAGAGCAATTGCTAAACTGAAATGTTTTCTATAGATACCATTTCCATGTATACTTACTTGCTGAAATTGGCTGGAAATATTCCCAAAGCTTGGAAAAAGATGGCAATTTTTCTTAATATTTCCAATAATAAGATCGATCAAATAAGCTCTGACCACCCTGGGGATGTGGAGTGGCAGGCGTACAAGATGTTAGAATGTTGGTGGAGATCACGTGATCGAACTGCGCAGCCCTGGCAAGAGGAACTTGCATCTGCGTTGCAAGAAATCGGGAGAAATGATTTGGTTGAAGAGTATATACACGATGTACTTCCAGTGCACATGTAATCTTATTCAACTTTTTGACATTTCAATAATGTTTTATCTTTTATGCACGTTTATGCATTCTTCTTCAAGAAGTCGCCACTTTCATTGTTCATGTAAAGTTCGTATTTATGGCGATATTTTATCATTTAGGACCTGTTTATATGAAGCCGATTTACGCGTCTAGGCCTTGAGCGAGGCAAGTTACTCTGCAGTACTGACTTCCCCGTTATTCTATTTGATAAGTGGTTTACTTTGCTGACTATTTACATGACACAACTGCGTAACTCGTCTTGTCGAGTACTCGGTACAAAAAACCGATGTCCCGGCACAGCCAGCGTTTGGGCCGTGTAACTCGGTAAGGCGAGTTGAAATTCCATCATAACGCATAGAGTACCGACCGCGAGTAACATGACGCGACTCGCGAGTTACTCGCAAGTGACTCTAGAGAAGCAAGAAGCCAGTGTGCGAGTGACTCTAGAGTAGCGAGTGCAAGTGTGCTAGTCATTCGCGAGTGGCAAGGTAAATGACTGCAAGTCGCAAATGACTCGCAAGTGATTCTAGAGCCACTGGCGAGTAACTCGCGAGTCGCGTCATGTTACTTGCGGCCGGTACTGTATGTATTTTCCTACACGTTGTGCAAAGTAAGAACGTCGCCGAACCAAAAAACGTCAAGGTACGTCGGCTCCTTATAAGCAAGCCCTTAATAGTGAAAGTAATGCTGAAAGTATCTTTGTACAACATGTGCTGTGAAACACTTTAATTGGAAACCGCTGATTGTCACATATTTGTTCCTTAAGAATATACGCATGCTTGCGCACCTCAACTATGATCCACATAATGTACGAACCAGTAATTGCAAAGAAATCGTATTTTTCAAAGGACGAAGCGACGAAATAATATGTGACAGAAACAAAAGAATGAAATTCAATACCACATTATGAAACAAATTCAACTCATTCAATTCAATTCAATTCATTCATTGTGAAACAAATTCAACAAATTATGAAACGAGGCCAGGGGCCGGTTGTATAAAAACGTAGTTAAAGTTAACTATAGTTAAGTCACGAATATCAACCAACCAGAATCGCGTATTCAACATTTAACTACTTTTTAACTACAAAATCGTAGTTAAAACGTAGTTAAAAGTTTTATACAAACGGCCCCAGATTATTATATATGCAAGAGATGCTGAGTTACACGTTGGCCGATGTACCAGGCTACGCAGACCAGTGAGCTGTGTATAAACGATTTGCTTATAAAAATCTTAGTTGCGTACAAAAATTGAAATTCTCGCATACAAAAACACTTTTTTCCCACTCTTTTCACAATAAATTCAAAGTGATTTAGCTTCACATAGGCACCATATTGGCTTCAGCCAGCCATAGGGGGGTCGGCACTAGATCATAGACAAGATAGGAACATGTCTACGCCTGTTGTAAATACTGGTCAGCGGGGTCATTATGAGGCGTGCTCCATACAATTTTATATTGAATTCTTTAAAGGCATTTAATTAATTTGTAAAAAGACTGTTTAAAGGTATCATTTGTCTCATTCATCAGTGTTTTTACAAATTAAGGATTTCCCCGTTACCCGTATCATTTTTCTCATTTTTCGCGTACGTGCGCTGTAAAAAATGATACGGGAAACGGGAAAATCCTTAATTTGTAAAATCACTGTTTAAAGGTATCATTTGTCTCATTCATCAGTATTTTGCAAATTAAGGATTTTCTCGTTTCCCGTATCCCATTTTTTCTTTTTTTATCATTATTGAGTTCCATCGACTTCTACGACAGCCATTGTGCAACGAGCCAACAAAGCCAGTACAAGTGATGCATTCGGATTAGTTCCTGCATTTTGCTTGTCACTCGTTGATAGCACGATTTCAAACACTAAATTTTAAAAAGCCCTTAAAGCAAAACACCAAATAAACACAACAAACAAGCAAGAAGATGCATACGTGCAACAGGAGAATCAACAGTTTCGTCGATCTCTGTTGGAACAAACCAACTCTCGAAGTAAACTGCCATCTTCCTTGTCTTTCTCCAGCCAACGATGGCAAGGAAAATCATAAACTTTCCTTGTGGTTTGATCTTCTACCTTGATTTTCTCCAAGAACCAACTTGCTTCAACGCGGGGATATAAAAACGGTGGGTTAAGGTTAACTGTTAACCCACGCTTGAACAACCGGGCCCACGTCTTTAAAACTGCAATGTGTATTGTTCTGAGATTCGTATTAAAACAAGAGCCAAAGTCTGCTAGAAAACATGTATAGTAAACACTCTCAATTTTAAAGTGGCGCAACGCGTAAGTATTCAGGACGCATACCAAACACAACTATTCTCAAAAAATTAAATGCTCAGTTTATTTGATGCCAATACGTTACTTGAGTAAACATAAAAATATCGCTGTTTCGTTCTGTCAAGAATTTTTCAAACCAAACGCAAATAGTAAAAGATTATGTTGATAATCATCGCTGTAGAGACACGCGGAACAACTTGAACGGAAATGTAGGCAGATCCTGATTTTTCCAAAAGCACAAATCGTAAATATCTGGGGTCGTCTGGCTGCACTATAGGTAGAAATTGAAAAATTTAGGTAGTTAACGAAAAAACAAAACTATTGTCAAAGATGAAAAAAGAGGAAGGAAATTATTGCGAATGACTACAAAGGATTCCCAAGTTTTCAAAAATATATCGGCTTGTCGCAAACCAATACGGTTTGAATGTTCGCAAGGCTATTGTGAATGCACAAGGAGGTTGAACAAATGCTTCACATGCGTTAACGCCTTTCTGACTGTACAACAATGATCCACTTTCGGTCAGGGCCTTAGTGAAGAACACTTCGAAAACATTCATCTCCCGAAGAAATACAATGTACTAATTATGAAGTTCGTCTTTTATGAACTAGTTATGTAAGCCATGGTCAATAATTATGAGCCCCATTTACACTACGCAAACTAACCCGGGTCGAACCCGGGTTAACTCAAACCCAGGTTAGATTTTTGAAGCGT
>JAODVM010067883.1:0-17445 GCA_025400095.1 Phenganax marumi | reverse complement strand
AGGTCTGTCGAACTTAATCCATTCTGCCGAACTTAACCAAGTCAAACGTCGCTCTTGTGTAGAACTTAATACACCAACTGGGTTCGGCGCATGAGAAGTTCGACATTTGACCCGGACCTTAATTATATCTATCTGTGGGCGTTGTTTCTAAGTTGTTTTGAGTAGGAAAATTATAGCTTCAAAAGCATCGGAAATCACAGAGCGTTCGTATGTGTTGTAATATCGATTGTGGAGGTAAACGATTAGGCAGATTTAACTTAGAAGACCGAAATCCGAAATTTTCCTCGCTAGGCCTTTGCAATATATCAAAATCTTGATATACATCGATATTTTGGTAATATCGATATCGCGATATTTGACCTTTCGATACATCGAACTATCAAACTGAATATCGAAGTTCAACCGATTTTTCGATAACCATTAATAAACATTAATGCCGACGTCGAACTAATTAGTTTACGTGGAATCCACGCAAAATGGCTAGTTCGACGTACCAACCACGAAAGTTTCAAAAGTCAGACAAAAAATCACTTAGCGAAAACGTCTTGAGCAAGAAACAAAAAACCCGCCAAAAACAAGGAAAAGAACGATTGGTTGTTGTGACAGTGTCATTTTGCATTTTCTCTGTGCATATTCACATTTTCCTGCAACATCTGACTGACTTCTCCAATACAAACTAAGAAGACAAGACTTTTCAACAATCATGCCATTCTCGTAAAAGTCGCGGGATATACAACCCTCGCTATATATATTCTTTGTCAAACGTCACGTCGTAGACTTAGTTACGTTGATTACAAACACCCTAGGCACTTCTAAACAAACACTAAACGGATATGAAGACTATGAATCTGAAGGACACTACGCTGATATGAATGAAAACATTCGTTATGTCAATGAAAGTAGAGACAGCATTAAGACTAAAGATGATACTAATGGACCTCCAGTAGAAGCAATATATGCGACAGTAAACAAGAAGAAAAAGCCCCAGGTAAGCACTTTCAGTGTATGTGTAGGTTGAAAAAACAGTGGTAAAGATATTGTTTTTTAATAATATACATACTTGTATATATAATAACTGTCTGAATAGTTTAAAGATGATTCCATTGTGATATGTTTTCCTATCCAAAATCTTTTATGCCTTACGGTCTGTATAGTCTCGCAGAACATTGATAAAGTTTCTGAAAATCAGAAAACGCTTTGAACTAAAATTGAAATTTCCGTTTCTGCATCAAAATTTTGAGCTCCTTTAAATCCATGGTATAATGACCATTTTGCGTTTAAAAAGGTACTACAATTATTTGTTAATTATTTCAATCAATTCAGGAAGCATGCATGATAACTACATGGGACTCTGTGCTTCGTTTGCTCTGCCGCGAAGACGAGTTTGTCCAAAACATCTTGCAGCATACACAAAACAATCTTATTTCTTCAGATATTCTAGATGATTTATTGATGATCTTGCGAACACCGTTTAAGTGTAGTTTACTCGTTTACTTGTAGAGAGAAGTTAAGGAGAGCAGCACTTCTGGCAGTGACGATGACATAACAAATGTAAGTGGCATGGCTTCCGAAGAAGATGAAGATGATTCAAGCATAGCTATAAATCAACACGTTCCTACTTCGAAAGCATACTCCAAGAAACAAAACAGTAAGAAAAGAAAAAGCGGCAAAAACAAATCGGGAAAGTAAGTGAACTTACTTTTTTGACGTCTCCATAATCGAGGCCTGTACTTTTACCTCAAGAAAAGAAACTAAGAAACTGTTCCGCAGGCTATTTTCACACCGATTCTCGTCCTAGCTTACTGCACACGTTGGTCTGGAATCGTGGTGTATTAAGTGTAAAGATTAAAATATTTACGCTTTCCCTCGAATATCATAATTATCACTTCTCTCACGTGCGACAATGCTTGATAAAGGCCCTCTTACACGGCCGATTTTTGCTGCGACTTTTCACCTGTTGAACGATGTGATAGAGTTGATAACTAGCGACTAAACCAGCGAATATACTTGGACCAACAATTTTGCTAATGCACTCGCCAGTCAACCTTCTCGATCACATTGTTTCACACACGTAAAAGTTGAATCCTTTAAAACTTTGTATCTTTCTGAAATACTCTAACAGATGGACATCTAATAATTTTAAACACTAAAATCTACGCTTTCCATTTCGCGATTGTTTATAAACCAATTTTGATTACAGTTTAAAGGCTCACGTTCATGTACGTGCGAATGAAAAACGCTAGAGTTGAAAGCTATTTGAAATGAGGGTGGGGTGCGTGTCAATATAACTCTCTAATTTCTACAAGCTTTACCATTTCACCGGTGACTTTTCAAATTTAATGTTATTTGGACACATTTAAATTAGCAGTGCAATGGTTTAACGTTGTATCGTATAACGCTGCTGTCATCTTCTCATTCTCGCATTCTCCTAGAAATGTGCCTCGAGAGATTCCAGAAGACCCTGTTGTAAAAACGGATGTAAACGACAACCAGGTCTTTAATAGTGCAGATTACAATGACGACTTTGTCGAAGAGCTTTACTCGCCGACTCTTGAAACTTTAGTAGAACACGAGTCCTTTCAATTGACTAAAAATTCTAACAGTAGTAGACCTCATAATGTGAGCGATACCATGCAGAGAAATTTTAACAATCCTACCGAATTTGAGCGAGAACAGTTCAACGAAACTGACCTGTACGAGTACAGCGATGAAGGAACTCAGCTGTTTCATTTGAGAAGACATGAAGTTCCTGTGGGTGCTTCGGCACCTGATCTTACAGATTGTCCGCCCGATGTACCGCCGATTGGGGAACGGGAAACTCCGATCGGGAAGAGAATGAGCAGCGAAAGTATTTCGTCCTCTAAAGAAAAATGGAACGAGCTTGCTCATTCAGTAGTGAAACAGGAATCCATTGACCACAGTCGCTTAAGAGAGGAGACTTTGTGGGAAAATCACAAAGAAATGCAACAGCACGGGGAGGAAAAGGTGACAAAAAAACGAAAAAAGAAACGAGAAAGGCGGAAAGAGTTTGAAAATATGGAAGAATTTTCACACGATGAACAGTTTGCGCTCTCTCAAGAACGGCAAGGAGATTCAAAACGGTTTTCACAAAGTGCGGAGCTGGTACGACAACAACTCGAAGTGGTTAACAAATTGAGAGCACTATCAGCTCAAGGATCTTATACGGTTGAGAGTCTAAATCAAAAGGAAGCTGATGCGTCGAGAAAAAAAGTTCATTCTTCGGAGGCAGTTGTTGATAAACAAACAACGAAAGAGGTATGGGCGTTTTCAGTTAAGTATGATCCGTGATTGTTAAGACAAAATGGAATTACTGTATAAGACCTATACAGAAATGGCATGTTTTCCGAAGCTTCGGTCGAACGAGGAGGATGTAAGTTGACGAAAGTTGATAGTCAAACAACTTTGCATGGTTGCTTTTTTTCAATGTTTGACTAAAGTTTTCAAGTGTTTTTATTCAAGTTAGAAGATATTCAAGACGCTATAATAAAATCTCCACGATAGCTTGAAATATGCTTTAGAACTATTTCTCATGGACAACTAGTCAATTTTCATGTCTCTTCTTTCGCTTGATGCTTAGCGTTTGTGGAACATTTCTGTTCTTTTTATTTTGCGAGTTGCTTACAAAGACCAGTGGAGTACTTCAATGAATGTTATTATGTTCGGTCAAATTTAACCCTGAATGTACACTTTCAACAATACTTTTTATCGAAATTGTGATTGATTTAGGATAGCAGAAGCATACTGACCCCAAAATTGAACAGCAATCATGAAATTATAAATAACGAAGAAAGACCGGGTATTGCTGATGAGCTAAACAAACATCCCGAACGACTTGAGGATATTAAGACTCCGAAACGAGGAAAGAAAAAGGTAAAAGACATGGAAATTGTAAGAAATTGATTTTTGCTTCTGTATGTAAAAGACTAAAGGATAAGAATAAACAATATACAGGGTTTTGAGAAAGCTAATTGAGCTTTGACAAGCTGGTGTGTGTTAAATATTGAACTTCAACGCTCTTATTTTGACGTAGAACGAACGAAAAACTCCTTAGCTGGCTAGTGATCCTTTTCTCATGTTGTTATGGCAAAAACTGACCGAGTATTCGTCCGCTTAACATTGTCGTTCAAAACTGCATTTTTTGAAGTGCTCATAAACAGAAGGAAAATCACTTGACCATAATAAAAAAGATGGCGGCATGTCGATTTCACCAGAATCCTTTGCGCAGATAACTTTTATATGCGATAGAAACAGTAGAACACATCGCCTTGAAGTCAACCACCTTGTCAACCAAGAAACTGATCATCTGTAGTTTGATGTCGTTCGGGTAGAAGTCGTCAAATGTCGCCATAAACGATTTAGAACCGGAAAGGATTCTGGTAAAGCGACGAGCCGACGATTCGTTGTTTTTTTTTTTATTTAGAACGAGAGTCCAGTCGTTGCACAAGTGACAGACAGACCGTCACCTTTGCAAAATATGTCAAGAACGATGGCGAAAGAAGCGTGTCGTCAGCTTTATCTTCAAGTAAAAACATTGGATCGTGAGAAGTCGGCTTTGGAAAGTCTTACTCTGTCTTTGAACCAAGAAAATACCACTTTGAAGAAACTGAATGATTCTCTCACGAGAAACATCGATACTCCTTCTTTGCTAACTCAGGAGATGGAGGAAATTAAACGAGAGAACATTTTTCTAAGAGATTCCGGTATCGTATAATTATAACTTTTTTGTTTTAAATGTTCATTATGTAAATTTTCCTGTCATTAGCCGTTTTCACATTAGAAGACGGACGAATCGTCTGGACGAACAAATCGTCTCAGTCGCACAAATCGTCTGGGGCCGGTTGTTCGAAAGTAATATAGCGCTATCCATTGGATAGTGAATTTTTCAACGTTCAAAAAATTGCCCAAAAAACGTCGAAGCTTCTATTTTGGTCAGCGATATAGTACAGACTTTAATCTATCGATACAAGTCGTAATTCTATGTCACAACGATCAATGGGAAATTTTACGAAGGCTACAAAAACTCACTATCCACTGGATAGCGCTATCCACCTTTCGAACAACCGGCCCCTGATGTGAAAACGAGTAGGACAAAATTTCGGACGAACAAATCGTCCAAATTTCTCCGACCCGCAGGTCGTCTGTGAAGATGATTTTTGACGACGATTTCTTCGAGTGGACGAAAAAATCGACTTTTGCACGCGACCCAAGCCAAAAACTCGTCCGTCTCGAATTCATGTCAGTCGGCCGAATCGTCAGTGTTCGTCCAGACGATTTGCCGTTCGTTTCCACATGCAATATCAAATCGCTGCTGTATGCTTTCAGGAAGTTATTTTTACTCTCGCATTTCACAGTTTCCTCTTTTCTTTGAAGTTACACAAAATCACTGATTTATTCGCCAAAAAAACACCTTCAGAAAAATGACAATAAAATCACAAACAAAGTATAAAGATCAACAGAAAATTTAAAAATGACGCCTGGAAATCACTTTCGTTCAAGAAACGAAAATGGAACAAAACTTGCAAAAAATCATGGAATAGCAACAAAATTCACTGAAGAAAAACGCCAAAAAGTGACAAACTAAGAAAAAAGTTCAAAATAAAAAATAAATTGCAAAATCAGAGAAAAAAATCACATCTGAATATGACAAGTTTGGTGCTGACCACTTGAAGAACTGGAGAAAAATCATGGGAAAAAAACATGTGATTTTTTATCTTGTACAGTTTTTACTGGAGTGCCTTGCTCGTCGAGGAGTTGATACTTGTTTCTGTAAAACGTGAATACTGTGTGTCCGAGATCATTTTAGCTACCTCGTTTATGTTTTAGTTTACAGACTGAATGTCGAACTTGGTCGGTATCAAGCGATATATAGGCTACAGCCATCTCAGGTATTTTGTTGGGTCGTGGCTAATTGATACATGACGTTATTCTGTTCGTCGAATTTTCTTTTTATTTGCAAATAATTTTAGGACCTTGATCCGTCCTTTAAAAATGAAGACGACCAACCACCTTGGCTAGTAAGTATTAAGATTTTTAGCGTGAAAATAAAGTGGTAATTATAGCTTATTTAAATCCACGACATTTTCAGCTTTTGTGTGTTCTTGTTGCTTAATTTTTAGGTTTCAACTTTATGAATTGTTTATTGCCAATACCAGGCGACAACTTCAGAAAAAAATGCCACACAAAACATAATTCAAGGATAGGGATTTTGAAGCCCAAATTATGGACTAGAAAAGAAGACGAGATATGGATTAATACCAGAAACTCATTCTCGTTTTCTTTTCTTATTCCATACCTTGGATTTCACGATGCTATAATCTTCGGGTAGTAATTTGGATTATATTTTTCATTGGTTTGTTGTATCAGGTCGACAAAAAGATTATCGCACCTTTGTTTTTGGCTTACGACGATCGTATCGCAGAAAAGCAAGCTATTATACTAACTTATGAGGTAACAATTTTAAAAGAGCAGCACGAAACACGGTACAGTCCACCAAGACTTTTTTTGCGCCAGCATAACAACTTTAAAAGTAAAAAGGCTGCCTTCTAGCGCTTCCGGTAAACTTTAAATTGTAATAAAAAGTCGTTTATGAATATCTACGAAATAAAACGCCAAGGTTTAGTGTTTTTAATGAATACGTGTCTATCTGTTGAATTATATTTCTAAGGAGTAAGAAATTTCAACCGATCCAAACTTTAATTTAAATTCGTAAAAAACGGAAAAGGATCGCTAATTGGGCTATATTTGAAAAACTAAAATTCCGTGTTTCTATATGAACCGCTTCAACAGAAAGTTACGTTTTCGTCCATAGTTTTCGTTTCTTGAACAGTTAAAAAGTAATACACATGTACTCAAACAATAATTCCATTGCTCATTGTGTGTTATCATGCAGGAACAGTTAAAAACAGCGAAACACAGTCTTCATAAAATCGCGCAAGAAAACGCTCAACTTCAAAAGGTATACATTGTCTTTCTTGGCTTCAAAAATGATGTGTAGCGGTAATTTTGAATGTTAATTGATGGATGCGTAGTTGATAAAGCACGCAAAAATTGTTTTTTATGCTTTGTAGAAAATTGGTAATTTCCAAACGATTATCCACGATGATGCAGAATGGTGAGGGCATTTTATACGCATAAATTTCTATCATTTCCAGTTTAAATTAATTGGATGAACTTCGATGTACATGCTGCCCATCTTTTTTTTTTCAAAAACTTCGTCTCTGCAGATTAAGGTTAAGAATTGCACAAATTAATAACATTTGAGCAATTTAAGAAGAATTAGAATATATATTCTTATGCAAGAAAAATTTCATTAAAATTCTTGCATTAAAAAATTCAATTCAAAAATTCATGCATTGAAAGTGTCTGTGTCAAGGTCAGGGATTGCATATATTTATAATTTTTGAGTAATTTGACGAAACATTGGAATATATAGTCTTAATTGTACAAGAAAAAAATTCATCTTCATGGATTAAATGTCTCTATTAAGGTCAGGGGTTGTACGCCGTCAAGTCATGCAAGAGTTGCGGTATGTTTTCTCTTTCAAAAACTTTGTTTTCATTTATTTAGGCAGCATTTGGAAAAGCAAGCTGCACTTGTTTTAAGTGAGAACGAAGTTTTAATTGAGCGTCAAGAATTACAAAACAAAAAATTGGAAGAGCTTACATCTTTCTACAAAAATGAAGGTGTGTCATAATCACTAAACATTTGTCTTTTTCTCAAAGCTGCTTGGGGACCATAATCCGTGCAGTTCGTTCTTTAGCAAGATTTGCATCTACCACAAACGGTTTTTTGAATGAATGGTCGCACTATATATTCACCGAAGGCGAGGTGAATATCGCTGAATAAAAACCGAGACGAAGTCAAGTTTTTTAATCAGTGATATTCACCGAGCCTGAGGAGAATAATTGTTGTAGTATAGTTGCAAATGTGACTAATAGAGAAATAATTTAACACATCTCATTTTTCTAAACATAGTTTAATTAAATTCATTCAGAAAGTGGTCGCCATTTTGGAAAACCGCTTAGGTGATTATCGTGTAACAATCGGAGGTCGCTTGACCAATCAGTGACCTCGATTTTTGATAATCACCTTTGCATGTAATTATACTAAAACAACTCATTCCTCCAAATGTTGGCTACATTTGTAGTTACTCAGCTATCTGTGCAGCACCAAAAAGCCGAGGTGGAGAAAAGTGGACTGGAGTCCAAGTTAGAAGTTTTGAACACGACCTTAAATGATTATAAACAAGAGTTAGAGAACTCTTCAAGTCAATGGAGGACGCACGTGTCTGTTGAAGAGCATTTGAACACCGTCAACGATTGCCGAAGGTAACTATATCGCAGCAGTATACCATTAGACGTGAGAATTTTTTCATGTTTGTTTTGATTTCAAACTTTCGTGGTAGATGAAAAACGATGCACGTTCTAATGGAAGCCAGCTCATTCTATGTGATGTTCGCTGAAACGTAACTGACTTTCTTTAAAGACAGTTTGGAGGTTTTCGCGGCGATTGTTGTCGTGTTGAAGGATGTGATGATGTGATACAGCCGATATATCCGGCGAGTACAATTGTACTCCAACGAGTTTGCCAATGCATTCGTCAGTCAATCTATTCAATCACATTCGTTAAAAGGAGAAAAACGCAGCAAAACTCCCCCGAGTAAACTGGACTTTAGAATGTGTAATTTTTTCGCCTGAACGTTTCAAACGTAGAAAAACGTTCAAAAAATGTCACGCGGTTCATTGTAGCTCGCTAACAGCCGTAGCTATATATATACTAAAGAGCTGTCCACCCGCTTTTCTTTGAATTTGGAGTTCCTTTCATTTTCTTGTTGAATTTTTTGCTGTTACAGGAAGTTGGAAGAATTACGAAAAAAGACGCAAGAAGAAATTGATTCTCTTACTTTCCAACTAGAGGTATATGAATGCAAAAATACAAAGCGGTTGGAAGTGTTTGAATTCAGTCCATCACGTCGCGCAAAAGGAGAAAATCACCAGCGTAAATGGACCTTGACGCAGTGTTTTCTACTTTGCTTCTTCTATCTAGAGTACCCGTGACAAAAACAAAAATTTATCAATGCAGTTGGCAGGTATGCAAATTAAACTCATTAATGAAGGCTGAGTCAGAGAGAATGGCTTGTCATAAATAGGTATGCCTTGTCGGGTGAGGTTAGTAACCATGAAGCAAGCGCCAGGGTGAGCATTTAAGCACTGGACAGTGTGTCACATCTTTGTGTCATTACAGAATTAAAGTTGGCAAACTCTCAGTTAGAAAGGGAAGTTCACACTTTCACAGAAGTTCAGAGGTATTATTTGTTTTTGTAGCTACTAGCTGTAGCCGAGTGACCGTGCATGTTGCATCAGAATATATCAAGTCAGAACCTTTTCACGCGTTTTCTGTTTTGCTTCATAGAAAACACGAACGCAACACACTACTTCTAAAGGAAAAACTTAATCACATTCAACAAAGAGAAGCTACTGCACAGGACACTCTAAGTGACGTTTTGAAAGTGGTGAGTTCGCACAGATTGATTCGCACTTTAACGTTTACTGCAGCGAATCGTCTCAATGGACCTTTAGCCTTTGCGACTAAATTTTAAAAAGTTTTGAATTAGGAAAATCTTTTACCACAGCTTGAAAGAGTATGAAAAACAGACGGAAAAGACAGACAGACATGAGGCAATCAGACTTTGAGACGGACAGACTGAATACTGATAGACATGCAGACAGGCGTCAGAAAGACAAGCGTCTAGACATGAGACGTGCATGAGACAGACAGGCGGACAACAAGATGATCACATGAGACAGGCAGACTGACAGAAGGCCTATTTACAAGGGCGATTTTTGCTTGCGACTTTTCGCCTATTGAACGATGTGATAGAGTATATAACTGCCGAATATACTTGTTCCAACATTTTTGCTGATGCACTCCCCATTCATCCTATTCGATCACATACGCCAAAAGGAGAAAAATCGCAGCAAAAATCGTCCGTGTGAACGGACCCATGAGACAGACAGGTGAACTGAAGGGCAGACAGACCTAAAACTTGAGCATTGCTGCTTGCGACGATTGCGATCTCGTAAAGGCTGGTGTTTATGTTTGTATTGCTTTTATCACAGGCTGAAAAAACCGCACTCGAAAGAGATGCTCTGAGTGACATGGTAAGCACCGCGCTGTATGTTTAAACCATTTTCAAGTATTTATTTACCACGTTCAATGTGCACACGCTTCTAGAATCATTCATAGATAGGCAAATAGTTTACATACAGTTACTTCGCAGCATGAGCTGAATTGCGTAACTGTTTACAATGATTTTCTAATGCATATATGCAGTATTTATATGTTTATTACCCTAAACTGATCTATTTTTACAACAATCAATTTTTATTCTCCTACAATGTTTATCCGAGCCCATGCACCTTGTGAACTTTCCTGTAGGAGGAAACCGGAGTAGCCGCAGAAAACCTACGAGAATCGAACTAGCAACCTCATTCCTGAAAGGTGCATGTCCCAGTAATTATGCCACCAAGGCCCCTTGGTCATGATTGCTCATGTTTATTCGCTTTTGTTTCTATTTTCCTTAAAGTTGACAAATAAGCAACTGGAAAACAAAAGAGTTCATTCTCTTATTAAAATGGAAGAAGATAAAATCAAGGTGCTGTAGGACCATTGTGTAGAACTGATCAACACTGATACGAGTCCTTGCAGTTGATATTTTTGCAACTTTTTAATGGAAATAACATAATGTAATTAAATTATGCATAATATCATAATATTATTGCGACAATAACCTCATTTATATTCCATGTTTTCTGGTAAAAATTAGTGGTCAATATCTGGCAAACTGCAGCCAGGATGCATGCATGAAATTACATTTGAATTTAGTCCTGTTTTCCGTTTTTTTAAAGGAATGCAAAAACAAAGCTTCTCTGAAGATAACAGCGATTCGAGGAAGGTATAAATAAAGAAACCACGTTGACTGATGTGTTCATGTCAAAATTTTTAACCAGTAATGCTCAAGGACAACGTGAAGAGCAGCAAAATTAGTGCACTGATGGGCAAAGAATTGAACCTTGGTGTTTGCAAACTGCTCTTATAGGCATGAACTTTTTTTGTGTTTGCTTACGTTTATCAAGCATTGTTCGTTTGCCAGTTTGGCGAAAAAACGTGCCTGTATTGTACGCTTCGACGAACGTCAAAGCCAGGTTGCTTGAAAACGTGCGTTTTTCTTGTTAAACGTGAACTTTTGAAGCGTAAACAATCATGCAAAAATCTGACGTCTGATGGTACAGCTTGGAAACAGGAGTGTTTTTTGCCTGAGTTCCTCTGCAATTTAACCTATAGCACAGTTTACTAAATGTCTGCACAAATTATAGACGAAGTATACTCTGTATATTTGTTGACATGATCCATCTTGTAGAGTGAAAGAACAAGAACAAGCTACTGAAATTCTAAAATACCGCTACGAAAACGAAATTGAGACCTTGAAAAGCCTAATTCGCTCTCAGCAAAGCCAATTAGAAGATATGGTAAATGACAAAAGGTAAGGATTAGATTTTAATCGTGGGTTGACAGTAATCCAACTTCGAACAACCGACCCCGTGACATGTTTTCTTTATCCTCATTTGTCCTCGTTTATCCTCATGAGTAAGACATCAATCACGTGATCATTTCCCGCCAGTTTAACATGGCGAAATTTCTTCAGGCACTAGTTGATTTGCTTTTGCGGCGAATAGAAATTGAAATTTTAAAGAAATAAGTTCATGAGACGTGAAGTCATTCCAAGAGTGTTTTGTTGTTCAAAATAAATGAAAAAATTCGAGGAAATTGGCTGGTATGAGTAACGAAAGTCAGTAAGAATGTTGTTCTTCGATATTTGTTTATATTGCATTTTCGTCTTTTTATCTTTTGCTATGTAAGAAACTGAACTTTACACCGTGGTTTGAAGAATGAAGATATTTATTTTCTCCTGGTGAAAACTCTATTTAATTTCTTGCTCCATGCCCTCATTGGTAAAATAATATTTTGACCAACTTGAAGACTACAAACGAGATCTTCGCACCGCAGTGTAAAGCTCGTTGTCCACTGGGCAGAAATTTCTGTGCGGAAAATAAATCTAGCAAACTGATTGGCTAGCATCCTATGTCGCCGCGAATAAAGTCTGGGACCAACCATGCGAACCGATCACTTTGCTAGATTTATTTTCCGCACGGAAAATTCCGCCTAGTTGAAAACAGGCTTAATATCTTCCCTTTGTCAAACTTATTCCATGTTTTCACTGTTAAGAAATTTAGAAAACGAATTGAGTGTGATTTACGAGAAGGTTGGAGATAGCAATCACATCTTAAAAGATGTCACTTGAAAGTGAACCAGCAAGTTTGGTTTCTACGAGGTAACTTAGTCTTCTACGGAGAAAACTTGGTTTGTGGATCATCTTGTTCTTCATGCTTAGGTAGCAGGTAGCTCATTTAACCCCAAATTATTGGTCAACCCCCCCCTCCCGATCTCACTCTGCTTGCCGTTAAAAAGTATAGGTGAATGATGGGTTTTCAGTACAACGGCGGATTGACAGTGCTCTGTTTATTAAAACGGGAATTAAACAATAAGATAGCTTTTGACAGTGGCTAAACTGTTACAATTGGTGACATCACGCTCACGTGACGCCTGGGACATTAGGGACTGGGACGAAAACACGTATATATAAGGCTTAGGATATATAGCAAAAGCTGGGAAAATTGAAAAATAATAAGAATTATCAGCGATCAAAACATAAACCTTTTCGTGATTTATCCGTATACGGCAACCTGTGTCTAGATTGATTTTTTCGCTGATGTGAGTAAAGTTAGAAACATGTATATTGTAAATTAGCTAAGTAATTGGGTCGTTTTTAATGAATTGCATTTAAGGCCTGGAAAAATGTACGTGCAAGATCATCATTAACAAAGAGAGCTAAAATTTTTGGCGCGAATTTTTTGTGCTGCCTATTGCTCCCTTCTTACGAATAAAAGTCGGTTTAACTAAAGAGAAAGCTTTTGAATGTGATGTTTGGAGAAAGATATATAACCTTGAGCAGTCTTAAACTTCATCAAAGAACCCATACTGGAGAAAATATAACCTGTTGAATGTGATGATTGCGAAAAGCGATTTGCACATTTGGTAATCTTAAAATTCATCAGAGAACACATACTGGAGGGAAACCTTTTGGATGTGATGCTTGTAAGAAGCAGTTTTCTCAAATGTGTCACCTTGTGACACAATCATAATAGGACACACCGTGGGACACATTGATACCATCTGGAGTTACCAAATCTAAGTGTACGAAAAAGTAATCAATTACGTTTTATGTAATTTAGCTTCTTTTTTTATTTATATCTATATCTATTGTGCACAGCCTGTTGGAAGATCACTTTTCGTTTTGTAAATATTTTTATCTTATAGTGAAATAGTCCGTGTTCAAGTTATTCCAGTTACAAAATGAGATCGTTAAATTGCCCGCGCTTCTAGTCAGCAGCAGTCAGCAGCAACCACGTACCACTACCATCTAGCGCAAAACATTTGTTGATTTTTAGTTTTGAAACAATGTCTTCCACGCAAACTGAATGCCAACTTAGTGATTGTGATGTCTATGAGAAGCAAGTTGTTGGACCCACAGACCTTAATATTCACCAAAGTACTCATACTAAAGAGAAGAGCAAAAAACGAGAGAAACCTTTTGAATGTGGTGTCTGTGAAAAACGATTTGCGCAATTGGGTAATCTTAAAGTTCATCAAAGAACCCATACTGGAGAGAAACCCTTTAAATGTGATGTGTGTGAAATAACATTTGGAAGGTCACATATACTTAAAGGTCATCAAAGGAAACATACTGGAGAGAAACCTTATGAATGCGATGTTTGTGAGAAGAAATTTTCACAATTGGGTAATCTTACAGTTCATCAAAGAACTCATACTGGAGAGAAGCCTTTTGAATGTGATGTTTGTGAGATGAAATTTTCTCTACTTTGTAACCTGAGGAGACATAAAAAAACACATACTGGAGAGAAACCCTTTAAATGCGATGTGTGTGAAAAAAGATTTGGAAGGTCGAGTATACTTAAAGTTCATCAAAGGAAACATACTGGCGAGAAACCTTTTGAATGTAATGTTTGTGAAAAAAGATTTTTGCAATTGAGTGATCTTAAAGTTCATCAAAGAACTCATACTGGAGAGAAACCTTTTGAATGTGATGTTTGTAAGAAGAAATTTTCTTGTAATCATCATCTTAAAAAACACAAAAAAGGGCATTTACATTGCTGTAATTGCTCCAAGGCAATTATCGAGCAAGAAGATTTGCAACAGTATTTTGTCAAGGATTCAACCACTGGAAAATTGGTCTGTGATAAATGTAAACAAAAGTTTCCTACTTTCAAGAAATTCACATCACATTTAGCAAGAAAACATGGTGCTGATGGTGAATATCAATGTGGTTTTTGTCGAGAACTGCAGTCAAAAGAACCAACTGGTGTTGGATACATGTGTTTCATTTGCGATGATGTATTTGATATTCCAAGTCAACTAGAAGAGCATATGGTCACTCATGAGGTAGATTGAGTGACTGAATTTTATTAATATGTGTTTGAGTAGTCAACTCAGAATGAATATTTTTTTTCGTTATTTTTGGTTAAACCTTTTTACTATGTGTGAAGGAGGAATTCCATTGCAGTAACGATGTTTTCCCATGTTCTTATCAAAATAAATACACATCTTATATACTACTTCTTAATGGTTAAATTAAACATGACAGCCTTGTTATATCATGGACTATTTTGCGACATTTAGCAACACTACTAATTTTTTTTATAAAGCCTATTTTCCATTAGGCTGAATTTTCTGCGCGGAAAATAGATCTAGCAACGTGATTGGTTCGCTTCGCAGCAAAATATGTTGCTAGCCAATCAGTTTGGCAGATTTAATTTCCGCTCGGTAGATTCCGCCTAGTGAAAAACCGGCTTCAATAATACCATGATGAACTCGGTTTCTACTGCTCTTGAAGTGACGTTTGATGCGTCAATTCCTTGCAACAACGTGAATTAATTTGTGCAAGTTTATTTTTAATTTTCAAATGTGCAGTTACTCCCACCAGATCGAATTTTTTTAAAACTATGTTTTAAAATAACGTTGACCATTGCCAGGGTATGATTTAATGACCGATTTTCTGTTGTTTCGGAAACGTCATCTATAAAATACTTCAACATCAATGGAGATTTCGCTCGTGTAAATCTTGCGGAGAACACAAGGAGGCCCCCCACCAAGATGGACCCCATGTCTCCCATGAGGTTTGCTCGGCAAGTACACTTGCCTCGACCATGGTAATTCCGCATATCGCAAATACCCCGCATCCCAATACAATAGATCATATCATGCACACTGCAGCAACAGTGTTTCAAATTGCGAACTCATTGTAGCTTTTAAAAGTTTCCGTTTCAGACGTTACACGTGAATAAATTACAAGAGTCATTTCATTTTGTAGACACGACATGGGCAATGACGCGAGTGTTCATCGTAAGCCATTATGTTTGCCATAAATTCTCATCACATTCTGGCTGAGTCATGCTACTCCGTAACCCGTACTCCAGCAATGTCATTTATGACCGGAAACACCCACATTTTCCTGCGATTTCACCATGTAAAATGACGTCAGCACACGTCACCTTAGCGTCATGAAGATGTGTTTTAGTGCCTGGCTTTTACAGTTTTTTCTATGAACACTAAAGTAGTGACATGACCCGACCACTCTCTATAAATGGCAGACGCGTGCTGGAATTCAGCAGTCCTGGAGACCTTCACAAATACACTTACCATCGACTATACGTTGGGCTTCAAGCGATGGGTTAAAATGCGGTTTGATAAATCTTTGTTACATATTGTTGTACCACTGTGTTTATTGCTAACCAGTCCGGTTGCTATTGCTGGTTCGACTAAATGCGGTAAACGTCAATTTAAGAGCGATTTCCTGAGCGGAGGCTGCGCTAGTTGTCCTGATATATTACAGAAATGTGATGAACAAGAGTACGACGATTCTATACGTTGCTTTAAAGCCTGTCGACGCTGTAAGTAACATTTTATTAAAAAATATATAAACTTGTTTGCGGCTGAAATATTACGCGCATGGGCTATACTATAGGTTACTTTCATCGCCCATGCCTATTTACCTGATAATTTCGTGATATTATCGTTCATATACTGATTGATCTGGGCGAATATACTTTAAAGCCTTGCACAATTTCTTACGGATATATGAAAAACATAAAACACAGTCATGGTGGAACGTGTCAAACACAGTTGCACAACCCTGTTTGAACCTGTTTGCTTAACCCCGTTTGAATGTAAGGGTTGCTGTGTGTTTGCTACAGTTTAAAATGTTGGTAATTATTGCTAAAGTCGGATAATAATAGATACGGAAGAGTGCCTCGCATTTTCATGTGTCATTGAGCTTCTTCTACCACTTGAATGTTTCGTGTTTATCGAATAAATTTGATGAATCAATAAGCTTAAAATGGTCGCATATACCGTATTTACGTATTTTTGTATTTTACTTTTAAAATCATGCTGAATTACTACTCATATAATATCATAACCATAAGAACAGTTTTTCTATGACAACTAGCCATCAATTACCATTGTCTGGTACTCTACTCGTCTGGTACTCTAGGAATGTGGCACGTCACTACATTTTGGCTGACTCATTGATTACATATTTCAACTTATTATACAACTTCCAAGAACCATGTATGACATGTCTAAGATTCTATTGCTACAATACCATTAGTATTGATCATAGATCATGGTTCTAATATCTAAGTTTGTTGTGAAGCATTTTTGATTTCGTTGATACATTGTAAAGCGATATCCGGTCACTATCAGTGCTAATCGGTTTGCAAGCAATTACACTCTCACTATTGAGGATGGTTTCCTGCCTCTTATATACTCCACAGTCTGATGCAATTTTGTCTTGCAATGATGCATTTTAACGCCAACTCTCATTAAGAGGAGATTTTTTACAGATTCGCGTATCTAGCGCTCAAAAGTCCATGCTCGGTGCCAGTGTGACCAGATTTGGTAAATTAATTTACTTTTGGTAAAATTTGGTAAATTTTAGGGAATATTTAGTAATAAATTCTTATTGGTAAAATTTTAGTAAAATTCTGAAGATTCTGAGCATTTAGTAATTAATGCGGTAATATACCAAAAAACTAGTTTTTCTTGATTACTAACATGCAGAAACCATAGCTGAAATGTATGGGCAGAATTGCTCAGCCTCAAAATGTCGTGCCCAATCACAGTTTAAACTTGAAAACCCTCCATTTTAAAGCATATTTCATAAAATTAACAAGTTTTTCAGGCTAACTTCTGGTGAAATGCAGCCTTACTTTTTCTGCCACTGTG
>JAODVM010067772.1:0-17452 GCA_025400095.1 Phenganax marumi | reverse complement strand
GTCGCTGCATATAAGTCCGACAGAAACAAAAACAAAAAGGCTTTGGACACAGTTTGTTCAAACAAAGCGCGCCAATTTTAAACCTGGAGAAAGTCGGTTCATGGTTTGTTCTGAACACTTTTCCACTAACTGTTTTGAACGATCTGTTCATGTCGATGGATCAGTTCGTCGCCTTAAAAAAGGTTGTGTACCTACTGTTTGGAAAAAAGCCGCTTCAGTACCAGATATAACTTCAAGACAGCGTCGCAAAGTAAGTACATAGTATTATATATTTCTTTTTGTGACTATTTTGGTATGTTTCTTGTTGACATGAAGTTGAATTGAAACGTATATTCATAGATAGACGACAAAAATAAAAAGTAAATCATGTAAAATTCAGCGAAAATAGCAGTTCCATATTCTATATAGCAAGAACACGTTGTACCGCTATCACATATACAATTCATACAAGCATTTATGCATAATAATAATTTTGCTGGAAATAAGAAGGCGCTTCATATTAGTAAGACGATCATTAGTACGACGAATTTATGTGTTATATATTGTAAAATTAACTGCACAAGTATGCAACAGAACCATTCCTTGGACATCCTTCAAGTTTTTATATATTAACACACCTTCTGTTTATGCATTGAAAGGTTCTAAAAGAAATTGAGCGAGAAACTTACGTAACGACGATTGAGGGAAACGTACGAGTATGAATGACTTGTTACAGTGTATAGTGTACACCATTTACCACGCTAATTTGGGTAGCCATGGCTCAGTACAATAATTACTTTTTTTACAGACTTCAAGTCAAGTAGATGCTCTCAACGCAGTAGAGACAAACATAAATTGTAAAGAAGCTATTTTTGAGGTAACTTATACATCGATATCAGTTGCTTCTGACACGTCTACAAATTCATACTACAAATCTCAGGAGTTGCCTAGTGAAGATTGCTTTGAAAAACCAAACAACAAGGAAAACAATGGCATTGAGGTATGCTACCACGAACAGCTGCAAGAATATTGAATAAATATAATAAAGACAATCTGCGGTTCTAGATTGCAGACTGTTATACATTTGAATCGTGAATTACACACCGGCACTAAACTCATTACACCGTTGCATATATTGCAGTGCTGTTTATGAATTACCATCAACAATTTTATAGTGTTTTCTGTAAACATTGTGCTGTTGCATTTTACAGCAAATGAACAAACAGAGTGAATGCAAATGTTGTAAAGTGATGGAAATCAAGATACGTGAACTAAGGAACAAGTTAATAGAAAAAGATGAAAGAATGGCAAACAACCAACAAATATGGACTAAGACTTTGCAAAACGTTGAAAATTCGTCAATAAGTTCAGGTAAAAGATATGGGGATCAAATTAAAAAGGACTTAAAATTAATTCAACTGTATATAATTCATCAATAATAATACAAATAAAATACAGAAAAAAAGAAAGTGGGCAATGAAATTGAAGTCGAAGTAGTTGAGCAGTTGGAAAACACGGTTACAACAAACAATCAATTCACAGAAAATAGTGGTAAGTGTAAACCACTAAGGAATAAACCCACCACTCACACCACTGAACACGGGTTGATCGTTGAGTTTAGTTTGAATCTTTGACATGGACGTATTGTAACAATTCCGTTCTTCAACCACATAGGCATCAATAATCATCTTGCCAAAAATGAAGTTGATGAGCTAATGGAGGATATGGAAAGTCTCAGTAAAAGTAGTGGTGATGAAAGCAATGAAGGTGATGATGAATTAGATCCATTGTGGGAACCGGCAAATGTACAGAAAGCTTATGAAGAATATGGAAACGATGATGATTCAAAAGTAACACAACAGTATGTTCGCTAATCTGCAATTACAATCAGCACTTTCAACTAAATAGGTTTAAAAAAAAGGCCCGTTGCCCAAACTAAAAACACTACTTTGAAAATTGCGATAAGATTAAAAAGACTGCGAAAAAAATATTTATAAAATTGTGGAAAGTGACATATCGGGTTTTTAAAATACTTATACATACAAACTTGATAAAATTATCTCTATGTTTCCATTAAGAATTTCCAAAGGAACAAATGAAAGAGATGAGCCAAAAGGCATTGTCTTCTTGACCAACTTGCTTCTTCTGTTCCAACATTGTCATCGCTGCTTTGCACCGAATCCGCAGAAATGGACGAGACAAACTGGAACCATGTTGACCATCGAGACTCAATGCCATAATTGCCAGGAGAAATTTACTTGGAAAAGTCAGCCTTATATTCTCGGAAGGTTTCCAGCAGGAAATGTTCTCTTAAGCTTTGCAATTCTATGCGCAGGTGCCTCTGTAACCAAAATATTGCGAGTCTTCAGGCACATGGGATTGTCAGCTTATCATGAGGTGACATACTACCATCATCAAAGACATCTTCTTTTTCCGGCAATTGTTTCATACTGGCAAACTTACCAGAAAAAGATCATAGAAGCACTAAAAGGTAAAGAAGTTGTCTTAGCTGGCGATGGCCGACACGATAGTATGGGACATTCAGCCAAGTATGGAACATACACGATATTTTGCTGCACTGTTGGCCTGATCGTTCATCTTGTTGTTATTCAGGTAAAGCACATGCTGGAAATATCCTAGTCTCAATGTATGTTTCCTAACGTATCATATACGTGCTAAGAACACAAGTGAATGTGCTTAAAACACTTACTTGGCATTAAAACGATCGCTTTACTTATTCCAGTTTTTTACTGTACTAATTGCGCTGCTTCATTTTAGCTTACAAACTTATTACAATTTGTACACTACTACCATTACCTTACTTTTTATTTTACAAACTCCTTGACAAATGCTCACTACCCAATATGGCAGATATGTTTTCTTCACACTGTTATATTGTTTCTTACAGGCAAACCAGGCAGGCAGCAGTTCAGCTATGGAAGCCCTTGGGCACCAAAAAGCACTAAATTTCCTGTTGGCTACTGGCATGGTGATAACAACGTTTATCTCTGACTGCCATGGAACAATAACTAAATGGATGAGAGAAACATGTCCACAAACATGCAAGGCAATGGGAAAGCCAGTCGTCAAACACTTATTCGATTTGTGGCACATTGGAAAAAGTAATGTAATGATAATTTTATTGTGAAGTATTGTAGGTAGTTGATTATATAAGTTTACTGAATTGAGTTTTAGTGACTACTGTTTGTCAATAAACAGACCCACCTATTCATATCCTCATAAAGTGGTTAGTAACTGCTGTTTTTGCAGAGCACATGTTAATAGTGGCAATACTATTGCATGTAAAAATCAAGTATATACATAGTACATAATTAGTGAAGGTGAAGTAGTTAAAGTACTTAGTTAAAAGCATACTTTCACTTTTTTAGAGATTCAAAAGCTATTGATCAAACTTGCAAAGGAAGATGGTTGTGAAATTATTGGAAAGTGGCGAAACGCTTGCCTGAGGCACTTCTATTGGTCAGCCACATCAACTTCATCAGAAATTGGTGAAGTTAAATGGGCTAAGTTTGAATCCTTCTTTTCTCATGTGATTAACAAACACAAGGGATTTGCCAACAAGATTTATAACAAATGCTGCCACAATGATGTGATCAAACCTCGAGTGTGGTTAACAAAAGGTAAATGCTTTGTGCTCATCAAAGCACAAAAGCATCGTGTGGACAAGCACTGGTACGGTTATATTGCAGTAGAAACAATGAAATACATTGTAGGGTCATTGGTGTTTTAACAATTAGATTGCATTAGTTGTGGTGAAATACTAAATCAAATAATTTTGCATGTACATGTTATGTATACTTTATTCAGTCATTTACCAATATCTTTGACCTGTTCATGCAATTAAACACAAGTTGTTGTCGTTAGGCTCTGTTGCATATGAGAGATTAAGGGAAACTCTTTCCGAAATAAGATTGGTGAAGGCAATAAAAAAGGTATCGTCCGTCGCTCAAACCAGCTGCTTAGAAGGTTACCATTCCGTCGTTAACCACTTTGCACCAAAAATGCTCCATTTCTCATACCAAGGCATGATGTGCAGGCAAGTACAGTACTGTAAACAAACAAAATGATTTCAACAATGTACAACTTTTCTTTTTTATGAAGTAAGTGTAAAGTCACTAAAGGCAACTCACTTGTAGGTCAATTCTAGCAGCACTTCACTTTAACGTGAACTTGCTAAGAAGAAACAAAGTGGGAAAGGATGGGAAAGCTCGGTTGCGAGTGACTTACTGCAAATTCAAAGATGGCGAAGGAACAGTGCGACACGTACGAGAGGAGCAAGATTTCTGTAAGTTACCCAGACGTTTAAATAAAAACCTCCTACCAGTTGAAAATACAATGGTAATACCAATGAATTGGATTTTTACTATATCCTTTTAAATTTTACAGCTTATGTAGCAAGTATTTATGAGACTTTGATGACTACCTCCCAAGAAGATTTGGATATAATACGTGAAAAACTAGAAAATGAAAACCCTGGATCTCTTCATGCTATGCTACCAGACAAACAACCAAGAAAAGAAGCAATTGAGTTATTTAAGTCACGAAAACGAAAAATCACAAAAGATGTTCCACCCACATGCACAGGTGGGTGATATGACTTTCTTGGTAAAAGTGTGCATGAGAGGTTTACTAAGTGTTCTGTCTTGTACAAATCAGTAACATTGACGTTTGTTTGTTTTCCTATGGCAGATCAAGAGCTATGGGATCTACTGAAGCCAAAGAAAAATAAGTCAAATGATCCAGGCACAAACAAGAGAAAAGCACCTGCATGCACAAAATGTGGAAAACCAATGAAAGGGCACAAAAGAAATAATTGTACAACAGAAGTTGCATGAGTATTATTGTCATAATGTAATATTTTGCAAGAATAAGTACAATTAATTCTAGTAACACAATACCTTGCTAAACATCAGAATCTTCTTCAAATCCCACGTATTCAAGGTCTTTAGGATTTGGAAATGCAGATCTAATGGCATTATAGCAACAAGAAGGCAGTGGGAGATGTCTTGAACTGCCAGTAAACCCCCAAACCAAGCGTACTAGTTGACGATACGAGACTGCCCGTAGAAATCTATAAAAAGAAGTCCAAATACTGTTTATTAACAGCTGTTTCAACTGTATTTTGTTTGTGTAATGATTGAAATATAGTTTGATCATTGTTCAAATGCAGTACATTGCCATAAAAGAGTATAGATATTTGGGAATGAACAAGCAAGACAATCTTTTGAGAGAAATTAGCCAATCAAACGAACTACTGATACCTAACAATATTCAACAAGATTGGTATTTTTTGTGATTCGCAAACTAAAGTATTTAAGTACTTACTCATGTCTTGTCTTATTACTGTATCTAAACACAGCGTCATAACACTTCCGCCCCTTTGTTTTTAAGCCCAAAGAAGCTGTTTGAAGTACCCACTGATTCAAACAAACATCATTGAATCCTGGGTGACTTAGGATGCACTTCCTTTCGCCACAATCTTCGAAATCTGCCATTATGTCTCGGCATTGTTGTATTTCGGTACAACATCGACATTCTTGAGGCTTGACGGTATTACTCAAACTACAGTTGCCACATGCACACCTAACAACACAATTCATTTGCCAAGGTCCTACAGTACTATTTCAAGTTTTGTAGCAGCTGTAATTATTTATGTAAATGCATTCAGAGTATTTCCAAATGACAAAACATATCTCACCAATAATCCACAGTAACGTCTCCGTTAAAACGCCGATTTAGATTGTCTTCCTCTCGTTGTTCTCGTTCCAAAGAGGCTTGGTATTCAGAGAGGTCTTCAGCCAAAGCCAAAGGTTCTACGTTTTCATCGTATGGCTCAAATATATCGGAGTCATTCGAGTTTGAATTTGCCGTTAAATACTCCGACGAACTACAAAATGAATCTGATTCGGAAAAGGAATCGGCCGAAAAGCTATTCTCAAAAGAACTCGACATGATTGGTTTTTTTCCACGTGCAATTTCTTTGTACACTACACTTGCCACTGGTTGTTGACATTGTTTTGTTAAGAAGATGACGTCACCGACAATTCCGAACAAGATGGCATATTTTTAATGGCGAACAGAAAAAGTGCGATTGTTCTAAGCTTGTAACTTTATATTCATAAGACCAAATCAGTTCAGATTTTCTACAAGTGCTATTAACACTACATTACCGATGATAGTGAATTAACTTTGGAAAATTTTGCATATCAGATTTCACCTTAGTGACACTTTAAGACGAAAACAGAAATTGCGCACCTTTTCTCAACATCCCATATATGAGTAAGCTGCTGCTCCTCTATAGTTTGTAAGTTACATAATTGTAGCCTTTCCTTCTTTCTGTTTACTTCCTCCATGCACGATAGAAAATCTGGCCAGTTCTTTACAGTTTTAAGATGACCAAGTATGCTCTTGATGTTGTCCTTGTCATAAACATGAAATTTCTTGGAGTAAAAATAAAGTACTATAATAATTTTGCAAGGCAGAGAAATTTTTATCTTGAGTCACGCCAAGTTCAATGAAGATTTCAGCTTTCTACATGGAGACTGTAAAATATTATTCCACGGCTAAGTAGACCGTATTCAATTAACGTTGCCAAGGCTCAACATAGCTGTAGTAATTTGTGTAAACTGAACTGTTGAAACAATCTGAAAGCTGTACAAAGATTATTGCAATCGATATCAAAACAATGTACAAGGCAATAAATAAATAAAGACAAACTGCAGTAGTGAGTAGGAAGTTGAAGTTGATTACCAAATTGAAATGTATACACAGACGGTATATGTGGAATGTAATAAGAGAGAAATTTCATTTAGATTCGAACGAGAATATGCAAACATTAACTTCTATGTTGGACGTACTTTGAGCGCTTTTGACTATTTGTAAAAAAAAGTCTATTTCGCGTCCTCATTCAACAATATTTATTCAAAAATGTTATAAATTGACAACATTTTATTATGTTATTATTTTCTATCATATTATTGAAGTAACATCAGAAAATTGTACTAACCTGCAAAATAGTTTTCATTTCTTCTACATAACTATTAGCATTAATTTCCTCTGTTGCAACCTTGCTTGTCACATAATAATGTTATAGAACCGTGTTTTTCACCTATATCTGTCCTACTAACCCTTTCAATATCACAGTCATCACGTTCACTATCATCAACCACTTCCTTCTTTCTTTTGTCTTTCCCCATATTACCATCAACACCACCATGTTCACCACCAAAAACATCTTCTTCACGTCTTCCACCATCTTCATTATTGCCGTAAACACTACCTTGTTCATCGTCATAATCGCCTTTCTCGCCTCCTTGACCATCTCCTACATCACCATCATTACCATCATTTTCACTACTACAAATATCTTCATCGCATCCTCCACCATCTCCCATATTAACATTACTATCGCCATTAACATCATCACCAATGTCAATATCCATATCTGTATTTGAAAGGATGTGGGTGCTGTATGATGAGATTATTGTGTGCAACTGCACTAATGACAGACGTGGTGTGCTGTTGTTGGGATCGCAAAAAGGTATTTTTCTGGCCACCCAACAGGATGGTTGGAACTCTCCAGCTGGCGTTTTTAGAGTCTTTGGAATAACAATATCTCACATCACATCTCAATCGAAAACACTCAATTATGCAATGACGACTTGTGTTTGAATGCATTACAATTTCAAACAACTGCCCGCTAATTTTAGTGGCATGTACATACCATGACAAAGAAGGAAAAAATAATAAAACAATTTAAAAATTGAATTCCAAACTTGCTGTAACTGAATAAAAAACACGGCAGCATGCCAAATGTTATATCTTATGTCACGTGTTGTATTTGTACTGGTAAATAATGGTACAGACAAATTTAAAACAAAAACGAAGCGCAGCACCTGACACAAATTAGTCCATTTGTTTAGTAAACAGACATGACACTTTAGAGCACAAAACTTACCATTGTCTGTGACTAATGCAATAACTAGCTGTCGTTTTGAAAATACATTAAAATCTCTCCAGCCATCGGGCAACTGAATCCAAGACAAGCTTTTCCTTCTGATTTCTTGATAAAGTTATTGTAATTTATAATAATATTTAGCATTTACAAATTAAAGTACCCCAGTTCATGAAGAAACCAATATAGTATAAAAAAGGTGAAGACATATTCAGTATTTGCAAATCAAAACACAATACTAGGAATCATAGAGTTGTGAACTGAAGGTGATACAGTGCTTTTTATATGCTTGCATTTTCAATACTTGACTGGTTAACAACAATGGAGCTAAAAACCCTTTGAACAGAAGGGTCATGTGCAAATTGTTTAAACTGTTTGGGGCCTGCAATATAGCAAAGGACAAACTGTAACATTTATTTTTCAAAACTCCAATGTTATGAATAAACATGACGATGCAAAGTATGAAATTGATAAACTTTCATTAGAACATATATTCAGCTTCATTGGTCAACTATATTGGGTCGGGAATCGGAATCGCCGAATAGTTGCGATACATGAAAATCAGGCTTTAGTGCCGCTCTTTTCTTACCATGCATGCAGTGAAGCAATTCGTGTAAAAAATTGCGTGAATTTAGCAAGAAACTGCAATTATTCTTTTCTTTTCTATTTCTATATTTCTTATTTTCTATTTTCTTTTTCTATTCTTTTCTTTAATAATCAGCTACTTGTCAAGCTTAACACATCTCTCCTTTGATTTGCAGATTACAGGTTTAAGAAATCAGACCGCCGAAAGTAGATAAAGCGAATTTTTTTTGCTGAATCGAAATCTGCCTCAGTATAATATACGTTATAAACTTTATCATACTAAATACAAAATACTAATAGACAGGTCAGCCGATTGCCTGAGCAGATTGTAACCTTCACTTACTAACCAGAATAAAATATCTTGTTACCAACCAACGTTAGTGCAACTGTTGGGCATTTGGTGATCTTGTACCACTCCTCGAACTGCAAAAAAAGTACAGATTTCACAGTGTTAATACAGGTTGAACTATTTTTCCTAGCTTACAGATAACCATCGCAAAGGTTTTTTCAAGTCTTGAGTCACTTGCTAGTGAGTTAACACATTTCCCTTGGGGCCTTGCCGAAGTCAAGTACAAATGAAATGATGAATGCGGCATCACTGACGTAAGCTTAATCCACCAAACGCAAGCTAAATATACCTCGATTCCAGAGTACAGTACAACTGAACAAAGTACCGGGATATTAAACTGGGTTATGCGACTGCGATTGACAAAATGCGAGCACATTTGACAAACGCTATGTAAAGTGGCACATCAGAAAATAACCCGGGCAATTGATGACTGATTCCGCTGTCCTTATATCAAAATTAGGTAGATAGCTGCAAATGCCCATTCAAGTACAAATAATATCCTTATAAAAGGTTATGTAATCTTAAAACAATTACCGAATCCCTGATACATTTAGTCAATTCAAAATCCAATATTCTTCCTTCAAACACTACAAAATCTTCTAAGTTCCACCGATTTTTGTTAATGTTGTTCCCAGTCATTTGATATTTTTACTCTTTCTCTTGTTTTGTCCTCACGTATCGATGGATTTCCTATTTCACTGTGAAAAATCAAGAGCGACGCTGATGAAAGTACTGCAAACATTCATCTTAAAGTTCCTTGATCACAGCACTGGAACAGCTGGAGGAAGCTCACAAAGTACCAGACTCTTAGCCTTGTTCATCACATGAGTTGAGTGAGACGATAGTTATACGTTTCCAGCACATAATTCTTCAGTCAATGAATCGTAGACAAAAAAGAGTTACCAGGTGGTTACTTGTGGTAATTGAAAGGTACAGTTCTGGCAAGCTATTTAATATAAGCCAGGATTCAACTAATTTCTGCATCTCTTAGCACATTCAACTGTTTTAGTGAATTCTAAATGTTTTAGTCATCTTGTTTTAATCAATACACCACTGCCATACAAAATGACTGGATCTTCATCTAGGTAAAAGAGGTGAAAAAACTTGTCAATTAACTCTTAAATCAAAATCATTTGGCGTTCTCATCATGCCATTAAACATAGACAATTAGAGTTCCTAAGTAGCAGCAATTACATTCGAGCAATGTGTGTTAAATGTTCAACGGGTCATCAGAAGCCACAAATTTTTTACAGAAGTGCCATTTCAACGTATTTGTCAAATATAGTCACAATAGGCCTCTTCAGCTTGCAAGCAACTTAACCCAATTCAACTCACATGGTCTGAAATGGCTAAGTTTTATTGACTATTTCATAGTAACATGATTTGAAATGGATTAATTCACGGGCAAGCTCAGGAGGTCTATGCAAGTAAACCTGCTAAGTAGTCCGACTTGGCCTACTAGAAGGTATTTTACTTGCCCCACTAATGACATGTTCGCTATCAGGTACATATATCTAATAAGTAGTTGGGTATAAGTACTACTTTTAAGTAACCACCTACTTATATGTAAGTGATACACGTCATTACCTTTTTATCTAAAGCCTTTAAATTGCTTCTGTCATAACGACAACGAGCTGCAGCTGAACGCTTGCAGCAAGTTTTATACTTCTTGCCTTGCATGACATTAACAGGCTCAGCAGTCTAAGAATAGGAATATGTACAAACACTGTATAGGAATATGTACAAAGCAGTATAAACACTGTGCACTTTAAGAAATCCTGGCTTAGACAATTGACAAGACCTAAGTCGGCTGAAGTTCGATACTGTAAAAATGTTTATTTAGCCCATGTAACTAAGCAAGGCAATTTTTCTTTGATCTTGAGACCAAGCCCCTAATCAATTCTAACCCCTACACTATCGTAAATATTAAAATGGCATTAATGATACATGCACATGTTAATACCACCAGATTCGCAGTCATGATATCGAATTGTATGATTAGTGCCTTGTGGTCGTATTTGATAGTGTTGACAGTTCTTCCACTTACTCACTTTCTTCAGTTCTACATTACATTTTCGTAGTCCTAAGTGCTGAACAATTTGGTTCAGGTTTATGCCGTATTAACATACGAACTCAGTATCGTGTGAACCAGACCTTCTACCCATTATCCAAAACATAATATTGATTTTTCTAAGTGAACTATTTTTAAAATCTTGCGCTTCTAGAAAATTCCGATTTGTAAAGATCTCTTACCCCGCTCATGCTCGCCCTCTCATCACAAAACTCTTCATGAATATTCATGGTTTGATTTTCGTTTGGAAGCCATGTTGAATCAAGCATGTTCATCGAGCAATACACTGAGGTCTTCGGACGAGCCAAGTGTAGTTACCACGCCTTGGTTTTCTTGTTGGTTTTTACCAAAATTTGGTTGAAATAATATCTCTGTGTTCAGAACATTTTAGCTCTCAAATTTTAGTATAAATAAGCACAGTTTTTTAAAGCAATTCTGTCATTTTTTTTTCTTATTGGTTTATTTCCTTGTGTTAGTTATGGGGAGAAGAGTCTCTAGATCTAAAAGCATAAATTTCGTGGGAATCAGCACTGCAGTGCCTCGAACAATCAGTGTGTTGAAGACAGCTCACGAGAATCTGAGTCTTCATTCCAGTCGGCTTCAGCACGAGAGATTCAACCCAATAGTGCAGATAGCTTTCCACCCACCCAATGCTGATAATGAGCCTAAAACCGTGACTGGTTATCATTTTATCAACATGGAATTACCGGCTGAACTTTTTCGGCAAATGTGTTGTTGTGATTGTCAAAACTCAGGTTTGTTGCTCGAAGACAATCCAAACGAAAGATATGGTTGTGCATCGCATCTTTGTGTTTGCTGTGATCTGTGTGGTTGGATGTATACATTTTATACTTCAAAGAAAATTAATCAATTTTTCGATATTAATCGAAGATTTGTTTATGCAATGAGGGCAGTTGGTCAAGGGCAAGCATCTGCCAAACATTTCTGTGCTTACATGAATCTGCCACCTCCTCCTAGCCCAAAGTCATACAATGACTGCAACAATGCTTTATCAAATGCTGCTAAAACTGTAGCTTTGGCAACCATAACAGAAGCTGGTATGGAATTGCACAGTAGTTTCAAATGATAAAGTAATGCCTTGAAAAGTATCTTTTGATGGAACTTAGCAAAGACGAGGTCATTTATCTCTCAATGGCTGTGTCACCACCATTTCAGTGGACACTGGAAAGTGTATTGATGTTGAAGTGTTATCGAAGGTGTGCCATGGGTGTAGAAGAATTGAAAATGAAAAAGATGAACTTACCAAGTCTATCCATGAAGCAGAGCATACTGGAAAATGCAAAGCAAATTTTCAAGGGTGTGCACCGGCCATGGAGACTGAAGGGGTAGCACATATATTTTTACGAAGTAAGGAACTGCACAGTCTGCAGTATACGGAATTTTTCGGAGATGGGGACAGCAAGGCTTACCATAGAATTGAGAACATTTATGGCAACATTCATGTAGAGAAAAAGGAATGTGTTGGGCATGTACAAAAGAGAGTAGGTACCGCCTTATGCAAACTAAAGAAGGAGAACAAAGGTCTTGGGGGAAAAGGAAAATTAACTGATGCCATGATTGACAAGCTGCAGAATTACTATGGCATTGCCATTGGAAGTAATTCTGGCAATTTGGCTGGTATGAAATCCAACATTCTTGCTAGCTTGTTCCATTGTGCTTCCTCTAGTCCACGAAATCTGCACAATCATTGTCCTGAGGGAGCAGACAGCTGGAGTCGTTTAAAGCAGGATAAAGCAAATGGGACAAATAAATACAAACCAGGACCAGGCCTTCCTGATACTATTATTGCAAAGGTGAAACCCATCTATGCAAGACTAAGCATGGATGATTTGC
The DNA here is from genome assembly GCA_025400095.1 of Phenganax marumi. Lineage (NCBI taxonomy): Eukaryota > Metazoa > Cnidaria > Anthozoa > Malacalcyonacea > Clavulariidae > Phenganax > Phenganax marumi. Next base: position 4,639 of record JAODVM010067772.1, on the reverse strand, counting down.
TGAAGAAATGCCTAGATGGCAAAACTCAAAATGCTAATGAGTCATTGAATGGAATGATATGGAACTGGCTCCCCAAAGGTGTTTTTTTTGGTTCATCAGTGCTCAGTTGTGGTGATTATGATGCTGTGGCCCACTTCAACATTGGCACTAAAGCTGCAGAAAATGTCCTGAAAGAATTGGGCATGGAACCTGGTACCTGTTTCCTAAATGGTATGAAGAAAATAAACAAAGAAAGGATCAAAAAGGCAAAGATTTGAAATAAAGAAGAAACACGGAAACAAAGAAAAATCATCCGCGGCAAGAAAAAGGCCAAGGATGACAAGTTAGTAGAGCAAGAGGGGTCAACATATCAAGCTGGTGCCTTCTAGGATGATGTGTTCCAGAACTCTTTTGTTTCAGGATGATTAAAGTGTGACGTTTTATGATTAGTCAAGTATCAAACCTTTAATTGTGCTTTTATTCATTTTTACCGATTTTGTTAATTAACAAAGATTTCAGCAGGATATCTTCAAAACGTTTTAAGATATCCTTCCCAAAATTATAGGGCAATTTATAGGAGTCATGAACTAGGTCCCCTAGCAGAATTTTAAAATTCCAGTAAGTAATAGCAAAGTTATAACCATTTTAGTAACCGAAATACACAGGATTTTCCTATTCTGAGCATTAAACTTCAGTAGAAATGATATTATTTATACTGTCAACTTTATTCTGCCATGGGACCTTGTCACTGTCATATCCATGTTTTTAAAGTTATCCTGGAAGATTTTTATTAAATGATTCTCCACATATGATGTTTACAAGTTTACCTCTCTTTTGCCATGTTGGGCATTGGCCATGGTTACCATAGCACCTTACTCCACAGAAATTGTCATTTTTTGCTTAACCAACCCCCTGAAACACCTGGTGCAGTTGTTGTATCATTTCTTAACAAGGGTATAAGACCACCTTAAAATCGTTGGACCTCCTGAATCTCCTTCGTAAGAATAAAGGGACTTGTGAAATATTATTCACTGCTGGAGAATTTCAACGTCTCACCAGTGATGTTCTTATGGAGATGATCATCGAAGTAGAAGCTTGTAATTTTTCACAATGCCACGCATACGATTGGTTCAAATTATACATTAACCAGGAACAAGATGATGATTTTCCTGGTGATTGCCGGCAACGTGCACTTCTACAATTCTGGACTGGGTGGACAGCGGTTCCATTTGGTGGATTAATGAAAAGTTTGAAACTTGCATTTCTTCCAGACAATGATGCGAAGAGTCTTCCTACAACATCATCCTGCACTAAAGTGTTAAGGATTCCAACTGTTCAGAGCTCGGAGAAAGGATTTTTCAGGCAATGAATATTGCACTGAAGTTTGGTAAGGTTGGATTTTCTAATCCTTGATTAGCAACTGCCATTAATCGACTTTTCGTACTGGAACACTTTGTTTATCTATTTCAGAAACAATTATTATATTCCTGTATTTGTCTGGCAAAGTCATTTTTATGTCTGGCAACACATTTTTGTCTATAAACAGATATCATAGGGAAAGAAAACTAAAAACTTATAGCTTGGGTTATGTTATGGTATTTATTTGTTATGTTGTTACCATTCAACAGCTTTATATAGTGTTTGAAGTTTACATTTGTACAAGCGGCAACAAACTTTCCTTAAAAATATACCATTTTTATGTGAGTTTTTGTGGATATGCTGATTAAAGGGAGGTATAGCACATAAATAAAAAATAAAATGCTCACTTTGTTACAAGCAAAATTGGTTGTTTTGAACTTGTCAGAGCCTCCAGAGACAAGCAGTTTTAATTTGCTGTCAGCGACTATTTGTGAGTGACATGTTAGATTTTTATCTCTGTGGGACAGTTATGGACAGCTAAGAGCAGTAAAATAGAAAACTGGAACATTGTGAAGACATCCGACTGGAAAAACAAGGATATTTCAACATTGTGAATTGGATGTGTGAGAGGCCAAAAGATGGTTTAAATATTAGTCAGTAGATATTAGTTCTCAATATAACCCGTCATCTGTGAAGGCTCTCAGTGTATGTTCAACACAATATAGTCCCTCATATTGTCAACACCCTTGTTCATACTGTCACTGCATCAGCTTATACAATGGTTATTAATAGTTGTTTGACCATGTATCATTGCCAGGTGGCAATTTTAAAACCAATGAAATTATATACCAGAGTGACTGTTTGCTTCTGATTGGAGAAGATCATTAACCATTTGTACTGTATTCAAGTATATGTCAACACCATAAGATGATGATGATGCCAGAGGATCAATAGTTGAACTAAGCAACCTAAGATTGTTGTCATTTAATGGTCTTGCTACTGGAGGTAACTCAATACCAATTTCATTAAATGTTTCACCATTGCACATCTGAGAAGGCAACAGTCCTTCATGGTCTATGCCATACATACTCAAATTTGTTTCTTCCAATATGATATGGCTACTATCAGAACTGTTTAAACCATGCACCCATAACTGATGAGGTGTCATGTTTGACTCAGTCCTTAATGGGTGGTTGTCATAGCCATTCCTGAAAAGGTTGAGATGTCGATTTATTCTAGGAAGAAATACGTGATGTAAGCAAATATGTGCAACTCATTGTCAATCTCCAAATAACCATTTTCTTGCAGAAAGCAGAAGACATAATAAAATATGAATGTGCAACCATGAAAGATGTCGCGCCAAAGTCTTTCGATACGCTGATTATGGCAGCTCTTTCCTGCTATAAAACTACCGCGATCAGGGCCTCTTCCAGGGTTTGATAGCATATACCATGCCACATCAACATTTTCTACCCCTTGATCCCCTCTTATCTTACTCTTTGTGGAAGACCAAATGTGTTAACTGCTTCAAGGAAAAGGTTGGATATTGAGTTAATTAATCGATGTATTAACTGGAAGTAAGTCTGAGCACCTTTAATTCTCTTGTTTTTGCTGTACTTCTTTGACACCATCTTGTTTTAAACTCCATGTGATATATTACTAAAAAATGTTATATTTTGTATAGGTGAAACACTGTTGGCAAAAAGATGCTCTCTTGCGATAGATGGTATTATTGTGAATGAAGTGCTGGACGGTTTCATTGAGGGAGTCATGTTGATGTGTGCAGCATATTACATATTCAATATTGCTTATCCTGAAGGCTTAGCTGCAACTTTAGAGTTTATTCAGAGGTTAGAGTCGTTAATGCTTTTTCGCTCTCTAAGTCAAAAAATGTGGAATTGTAATTTCTGACACATGCCAGCATGCACAGTTAATGTTGAATGATGTTGGCTTGATTGCTGTTTAGTATAAAGGAAATTGTTTTGACCCAACTCAGCTATATACTACTATTCTGTACGCAATAGAGTATTAAAATGGTAGGATAGAGCTGACCTGATTCGAGCGACAAAATCAGGTTGTAAATCAGATTTTGTGGCCGTTGCTTCAGTCTTAGTTTACCCACATGTTTCAGAGAGTGACCATACAATTCGTTTTTACAACGATTACAGTTTTACACAAATTTTTAATGGCATTGTTTTTTACTATCAGTGTGTCAAATTGAAACTCTTGATCTACGGTATATATTGTTTTTAACATTAATTTTTTGTAGATGTTTCCTTGATATAAATCCTGAGAGAGGAAGTAAACAAATCAAAGCAAAACGAAGAAGATGCAGTATCAATCCAAAAGTCTTGTCACTGGCGAACGCATTAAAAGACTTCCAGAGCCAGTGGGCAATCTAGTTAAGTTCTGTTATAGTTTTGATACATTTGTACAATTTGTTGATATTATAGTTTTATTTGTTAGAATTGAACAAACAGTATTCAGCATCACTACTTGCATGAAGACTTCTTGAAGTTATTGTAATTGTTTTATCATTGTTTTCTTAATTAAGGTTTGAGAAAAATACTGTTGCGTTTTGCTACATGCATATATATGCATGCATGTAATTTTTGAACTTTATTTTGTTGTTGTTTAGCTCTTATATGCATATATATGACATATTACTTTTGTATAATTTTCTTTGAATTCGATTTTTATTCAGCAACATTAATCAGTGCGTTCCAGGGTATGTCACCAAGTAAAATATTTAAAATACGTCAGAAATAATCCGATTGGTAAGATTTGGCCCTAAAATGTTCTTTAGAAATACATTATACCCATAGAATTTTTGTTAAGATATTTCGAATTTGAAATTTCCAACGGTGAAATACGCTGGATCCGCCACTGCCATTAGCGAAGTATTTCCTTAACTATACTGTGTGAGAACGTGTATAAATGAGTGTAGTGAGAAAAAGAATACGAATGAATATATGTATAGTGTGAGAAATTTGATTGTCGTTAAATTTCATCTGATTAGCACGTAATTTTACTGTAAAAGTGATGTAATTTAACAAATTGTGCTGGCGTCCAAGCTGCCAGCATTTTGCAATGTATTTTTACATCATTCCGTCAATTTACGACTGCCAGTAAAATAACAGCTTGTTTGTAATTTTACGTGAAGTTTCTGGCGTCCAAGCTGCCAGTGAATTTTACTGTAAAAATACATTTTATTTTTAACAGTGTATGCTTGTGCAGTATTTCACCATGCCCTCCCTAAATATTTACGTGAAGAGCTGGAGCGTGTCCAGAAAAGAGCGCT
>JAODVM010067771.1:0-36035 GCA_025400095.1 Phenganax marumi | reverse complement strand
TCAATGAAGCGATTTCGCTCGTTTCTGCTCTAAATATTGCCAAAACTAACCTCCTTGCAAATAGATCGTTAATGTGGCTATTCGCCGTACGTAAACAAGTGAAAATCTTTGAATTCCTACACTCAATAAAATCTTCGAAGCACGGCTCTCATTTCGAACAAGAATGCAAAAGATACCCAACTACCGTGATGCATAGCGGGCCGAGAGCTATAAGGTTAAAGGTCCATTAAATACAACATCCCACCTGTAATGTAGGCTTCGTTTTAAAAATACAACTGAAGCCCTTTGGCTCTTCTATACGGCGTATCGTATTCCTTTTTTCGGTTCTTCTCAAAAAGTCAAAGAAGTTAGTTGAAGCAATCAAAGCGGCCAAGAAAAAGACAACAGAAAAAAAGCAGGAAATCCTTTGATAATGTGATCGCAAAAACGAACGGTTATTGGTGGTTTCCTGTAGGATTCGTAGCTTTCCGTGTGTAGCCGATCGTGTATCGATACATTCCGATGCCGAGTTTACATGTTTCCTACACTGGATTTGAAGGTTTCAAACTGCCATAAAGTCAAATGTACAATTGTGCAGTCGTCCTTTCGTAATGTTGTATTTTCATAATTGTTCAATGTGCTTGTATTGTTGTTGCAGTGCCGCTTTGTTGATAAAACACACTGTAAATGAACACAGAAGTGATCCTAACTTTCTTGTACACTGTACAATATGTGGAAAGTCGTGTAATAAATAGAATTCTTTTCAAAGACATGTCAAGAGAAAACATAGTGAAGTTGATTGTCGTGACAACAAGAATGAAGAACTTTTGGAATGTGCAACTGAAATAAATCTGGTAAACTATGAAATGCCAGACCATGAAGACCTGCAAGAGAATACTGACACTTCTACTGTTGACGAGATGCAATGGTATGCTGCAAGATTTATATTGAACTTAAAAGAAAAGTGCTGGGTAACTCAAGTAGCTGTTGACCACACTATAGATGCCACCAAAGATTTACTTGTCCAGGTAGCTGGAGTGATAAAAAAAGATTAAAAACAAAATGTGATGATGCAAATATAAATTTCTCAGTCATCGAGCCTGATGATGAAAGTTGCAGTTTGTTTGGCACTTTTTTTTCTGTTTGAGAATGTCAATTGTAAATGATCTATTCTAAAACTACAGACGAATAACAGACGAGTACAGACGAGTAACAGACGAGCACAGACGAGTAACAGACGAGTAACAGATGAGTACAGACGAGCACAGACGAGTAACAGACGAGTAACGGAAATCTTCAAATATGTAAAAGGAAGTGTGGAAGCAGAGATAATGGGAAGCCGATGAGCGAGGGGCTGGAAAAATTGGAAGATTCCCTATAATTTCGCGATTTATGGGGGAGGTTGTCGCAAGTACGAGAAGAGATTTTGAATGATGGTTTTTGAAAAATAATGCAATGTTTTTTTTTTCGAGTCAGCGTTAGGAGGTTATATCTCTGTGTTACAGTCACGATTTCTGATTGGTTAGTGGGAATACTAAGTTCCTTTGATCATGACCCTAACATACGCGTAAAACGAGGACGGCACCACATAGGAACTAAGTTAACACATATAATTATAAAATTATTGGTATATATAATTCGTTCATATCATGTAACTTTACTACAAAGAATTAGATGTATTTTACGGGTTAAACTGTTATAGGGAATTGAAATGACATGTCGGAGGGAAGGCGTAGACTCGAACGTTTCCATAGCAGTTCACTAGATTAACATAGCTTTCTTGATTCGGTTTGGTTTGTGTTTGTTGAAGTGGTAGAGATGCCATGTTGCCTGAACAAAGCCTGCGCTGCTGTTTGTTTTAAGAGTCAGAGATGTGCCCTATTAGCAGTTTGTCTCATATTCGTCTGCCTTCGTGGCTTGAGCACGCAGGTCTCAACAGCCTATGAACAGGTAGTCGATAGGTATATACGTTAGCGGGTGCATACGTACGAAAAACATAGAAAAAAATTTCTTGCGACTGACTTCTGATTTATTATCTGTTCTGTGATCAAAGTAACTAATCTTAACTCAACAATGTAATATAAATATGCAATGTAAGTAATCCTGTATTGCTAAAATGTCGACTGCTTAGTTTTAACTATGACTTTTAATGTTCAACTTGATTGAGTAACCAATTGTCAATCCTCAAGATAAGCGCCGAAGTTTGTGTCACAAATTTAGCTGTGGACGCAAAATCATCATGCTGAAATAAATTTTACAATCAACTTGCCGGACATTAAAACAAGCTGCTGTTCAGGCGAGAGTATCAATTGAGAATTTAAGTATACAACTCCATCAAAGTACGGATTTTTCCGCGCGATGTGACTAAAGTTACAATGGTAGTATGTGTTTGCAAAGTTTGCACTATAGACCATGTTTCCATCGTTTGTTAGTCCTCGAATTCGCTTGTCGACGTGGCGTATAATGACATTTTCTGGATGACTGCGTTGTGTATCTGTAAAATCCTGATTACAACCATAACATTTCTTTATGTTGTTTTGTATAATACACACTTCGTATCGATAGGGTGACAAACCAGAGTGCCAGTCATTAACTTGTGATCCCTGTTGATTTGGTTGCTGTGTTTGCCCTTGTTGTCGAAACTGTTGTTGTGGATCATGCCATTGTTGTTGTTGAGACGACTGAAAATATTGTGGTCGCTGGTAAGGCTGTTCTAAGTACTGCCGCTGAGGCTGCTTGTGAAACTGTAATTGTTGCTCAGGAGTTGGTTGGTACTGCGATATTTGCTCTTGCTGTTGCTGGTAAAACTCTGATTGTTGTTGAGGCTGCTGGTAAAAATGAGATTGCTGACGAGACGGCTGGGGAAACTGGGATAGTTGATGAGCCGGCTGTTGGATCTGCGATTGTTGCTGAAGCTGCTGGTGAGATATCGATGGTTGTAGAGGTTGCTGGATAGGTTCTTGGTCATGAAGCGGTTGCTGTTGAGGAATTGGATTCTTTACTACTTGACCTGTATTGGTAGCAGGCATTGCAGATTTCACGGCTTCTGTAGGCTTCCAAGACTCTAAAACTTTCGAGCGCTTTCTACGACACACTTTAGTGATTTCATTTGCTTTAAGTCCTTGTTCAGAAGGTTTCTTTCGACTGTTATAGGCAACAGCTACGTTTACGCCCTTTTTTCCTCTGCAGCTTTTTTCTCAGGCCTTCTATGTACTTCTTTAAGCAGTTGAAGTTATCTGCGACAGCAACAGTATCTTGACATACACCAATAGACTTGTAAGTTGCACAGTTACACTCAAACTGGTTTTCATTTTTCAGGGGCTTGACTATCAATGGGGCCTTACCGTGCCTACTCTTCACGGTCATCATCCGTGGGTCATTCGATGCAGCTGGCATTAATGCTCCAGGTTCGTTTATTAAGGCTTCTGCATTTTGATAAATGTACCCGAGAGTCCCTCTGGGTATGTAGTCTTCCAGAATATCAAAGTCGCCAAATGACACGGAAAGATGCCTTGTTGGAAGAATAGTGGCAGGAACGACAGTAGCAGCATTTGCAGTGGACTGAGATACAACGACAGGAGCTACAGGGGCATGTGATGCAGTGGCAGGGGCTACATTGGGGAGGGCAACAGCTGTAGAAACAGCACTACTGTTTGAACTGGAAATACAATTCTTTCTCTGGGCCTGTTGTAGTGCAGAGCAACTAGCTGCAAAGAAACGCTTTAGATGAGATCGTTTGCCTTCAGGCAATAAATCCGCCCAATCATCGTATTCAACTGAAAATTTTTTGTAGCCATAATCCAACTTGTACGGTCCTTCACCATACACGGCTTTGGCAGCATCTTTGTAGAGGCGCAAAACTCTTCCTTTCAGACTTTGAAGAGCAGTAGTCAACGTAGCATCTTTGTGGGTTGAGCCGTCTGCCACATCATCAATCTCTCTCTTGGACATATAGTGTAGCCACTCCACAGGATTCTGGCCAAACCCTCGAGGTATACCTGCTCGTTCACGAATATACTTTGCCATCTTGTTGCGTATCTGTAACTGCTTGTGTTTAGTGAAATAATTGGTGAACTTTGGAGGGCTGTTTTGAGTGAAACGCTTTTCTATTTCATCCCATTTCTTCTTGAAAACTGCTACCTTCTTGTCAAACTCCTCTTCACTATCGCAATCATACAGACAGTTGGCATCCTCTTCAGCAGTGTTGTGTCCACCGAAGATATCTTTCAAAATAATCTTTCTTTGATGTATAGGAAAATTCATTTCCACCAACTTCCTTTCTATGTTTGCCTGAACATGCTCTAGTCCAAGAAGATGCATGGTCCCCGTTGTCTCTTGTAGTATTCCACCCGAGAGTGCCTCGTCTTCATCAGAAGCTAGTACTCGGAGGTATTGAAGATGCTCATCTCCCCTTTTGACTGCCTGCCAAAAGTATCTAAAATCTTCAGTCGACTTGTTGCGATGAATGAACAAAGGTCCAGGAAACCAGGGGTGTTTTTCAGAATACCTTCTTCGAAGACTAAGATTCTCGTACGCAGTTTGGGTGAAGTAGTATTCTGCTATATTAAATGTAGTGTCTATAAGTAGTGGTGACTGGTATACAGCATCAGAGTGCGAACAAAATCTGGCTACGTCTGCAAGGGTTTGATCGGTGTATGCCACGATAGCAGGTTGATGGCCGTGTCGCTGTAATATTTCACGAATAAAAGGCTGATTGTTGTCGAGAACAAAACAGTCGGCGTCTTGGTATTGGTCAAAAAGCATCAAGATGACGTCGCTCACATCGTCCTGATTGTGTTTTGCTTGCTGTCCATAATTACTTCGATAATTAGAAACTTGCTTGGGGTTTCGTACTCGTGTAGAGCCTGTGGTGCGTTCGATAATAGAGATGTCAGCGTCTCCAATTGACTCTGCTAAAAGGCGAGGTGCTTCCTGGCTTTTCTCGACCGCCTCTCTACACTCAATCTTGATGGAATGTTGCGTTGGTCTAAATACTTGCGTTTCTTTTTTCGAATTTCCGTGTTTGGCGGGAACAATTGGCACTTCTTCGATGCTGAATGAATAGTTCATAATAATGGTATTTAGTACCAGCTTGTACTCTTTAATACCCTTCAGAGTGCCGTGGACCAAGTTATATTCGTCAACTGGCATCACAAATGTAATGTTCCGGATAAATGCACTTCCATAATGTGACAGCGTAGCTTGGTGTGCCCCGCGTTTTCGAAAAACAGCATAAAGATGCTCTTTGCTTGCAACCTTTGCCTTCCAGCCTTCATTCGTGCGGCGGTTGTACGTTCCACCAGTTACCTGCCCACTTCGGTTCTTGCTCACATGTACCTCGGACGACAAGACAAGATCACCTTCATTCGTTTGTTTTGCTTCATAAAATCTGACTTTGTCGTGTTTCGTGAAAGCGCCTGGCGTATCATCAGCCTCCAGGTCAAATGGGTGTTTGAGATTGATAAGATCTTGCTTAACAACGAAGGTAGAAGTATGCTTGATTCGTAGAGGTTTTTCTTTGACGAATTTTTCCTCAGGAACTTCTCCCAATAAACAAATTCTGAAAATGTCTTCAATGTCCGGGTTTTTCGTGCTATAAAGAGGGAGATTTTTGTTATTCATGTAATACAGCGCCTCTGACCTTTCTTCAGTTCGAGATGTACTGTTTTCCCAGTCATCAAGGGCAACTTGTTGTTGCGCATCGAAATCATCATCTAGGCATAGAGGTTCAACTTTGGCCTTCGATTGTTCCTCACTAAAAGAAAGACGCTTTCTTGCCAAGCATGTTTCTTCAGAAATTTTGCAATCCATTTCGTCTCGCTCAGAGTTATCCGAAGTTAAATCAATAAAAGGAGCGTTCAGGCGTCGTTTATTAGCGACCTCTTTATCCTTTTTAGGCGTGAAATCTTTCCTTTTAGTTATCATGTCCTGAAATACAACAGAACTGTTTAAAACAATTATTTAGTCTGATAGATAATATGATAAACAAGTCTAGATCTTTAATATAATAATTGCTTCTATCTATCTACCCAACGTGTCAACTCCCACTATCATGCTTGCAAACTAATAAACAATTATTGGATGAGGTTTTTGTGATATGCAGAATTATAAAGGTCTCGGTAAGTGTTATCAGCCTCGCCTACGGCTCGCTGATAACACGTACCTTGACCTTGATAATTCTTCATATCACAAAAACCTCATCCAATAATTGTTTATAATCTGATGAAAATTTAAGGTAGCTCTGTAAAGTTGTTAAAAAGCAGTATAGCTAAAAATGAGACCTTAAGATCCAGTAGTTGTTAACGTGGCTTTTGAGTCTAAATATATCGTTGTTTACCATAATGAAATCGTTTACGAGAACTGCAGTACAAGTATCAATTCCTGCTACGCAAGCGTTCGAGTTCACGGAAATGTCATTTCAATTCCGTACGACAGTTCTACCCCGCAAAATATATCTAATTCTTTGGTCAATCGTACTAAAGTTGCACAACATGAACGAATTACAACTACAAATATTGTTACAATTATAGGTCTCTCACCTTAGTTGCTACGTTGACTCGAAAAAAAACATTGCATCATTTTTCAAAAACCATCATTCAAAATCTCTTCTCTTAACTTCCGACAGCTCCCCCATAAATCGCGAAACTATAAAAGGGGCAAGGTAGAGGAGTGGAAAACCTGTGGGAGTGGGAATCTTCCAATTTTTCCAGCCCCTCGCTCATCGGCTTCCCATTATCTCTGCTTCCACACTTCCTTTTACATATTTGAAGATTTCCGTTACTCGTCTGTACTCGTCTGTACTCGTCTGTTACTCGTCTGTGCTCGTCTGTACTCGTCTGTTACTCGTCTGTTACTCGTCTGTGCTCGTCTGTTACTCGTCTGTACTCGTCTGTTACTCGTCTGTACTTGTCTGTACTCGTCTGTTATTCGTCTGTAGTTTTAGAATAGATCATTGTAAATTTCTCCAGAAAAATTTTTTAAAGAGAATTTTAACTTAGTGGTAAGCTTTTGTAAAAAGATTAATTATTTTTACCACGGCTAGTTTAATGTAAGTTGTATAGATCAATAAAAGAGTCTGATTATTCAGACTCTACTATGAGAATAAATCCTCATTAATTAAATAGTGTTTGTGAATGTTAGTGTTTAATAACTTGGCATTTATTGCATATTATAGGCTCCTCGGGTTGTAAATATGGGTGAGAAGCTGGTGTGGAAAACTGTAAAAAACAAGAGAACGGCAGTGAAATGTGCTGCATTAGGATACTATATAACATTTCTGGAAACTTGAAGGTAATATAAACACTGGTTTGACTTCTCAGATTGTTTTATGTTAGCATTGGCTATTTGCATGTTGACAGCAGCTAATAACATGACTGTTTTACATGTTCACACGCAAACAAGTCACATGAAGAAAAAACTATTTGTTGTTGACAACTAGTTGTGAGAGGCAAGTGTGATTTTCTATGCAACAGTGATTACCTCAAATAACAGTGAATTTTTGATCATTACAATATATATGTTTGAAAGAGAACTCAAATAACGATTCATGTGTGTGTGTATTTGGAAATGCCAAAAAGTAGCTTAATTAAATGTAGTTACTGACTAAGTTTACTTGGCAAAACTTGTCTGTAGAGGCTCTTACCAGAAACCAAGTTCACAATTTGTGGATTCTATTTTATAAAGTTTTACATAAGACATGTAATTGTGGCAAAGTTCTGACATTCTATTTACTTTTTACATACACAATGACTGTCATTGGTACTTTTTAAACATATAGAACCTATTGAACAATGCAAATGTACTTGAAGAAATAGACAATCCCCATGAAAGTCAAGATGAATTTCTCAGAGGTATTTGCGATGGTGACCTTATAATTAATCACCCAATTTTTTCTGCGGATAAGAAGGCATTGCAAATTATAGCGTGTTACAATGATGTTGAATTAACTAACCCAATTGGTTATAAAGTCAAAAAACATAAAGTTGGTGAGTATCACACCATGGTTGATTGTTCTTATAATAATGTAATGTTCATTCACATTTTAAAATATGATTTGCAAGTTTGTATAATTGTATTCTGTATTTTTGTTTACTCTCTAGTTTCAATACATTATGTACAAGTGACTTGTTACGTGCCACTTGTCACCTTGTCACAAATACTTTGAGGTTAGAGGCTAAACAACACTATTATATCAATTTAACAGGGATTCTTTTAGTGTGCCGTGATATATGAGATTTGTGCAGTGATAAATGAGACTATGTGCAGTGATAAAATTTGGTGTTATTTGGCAAATTACCAATAATTTTTCATAAATAATGTTCAAAAGTACAGCAACAATAACGGTTCCTTTCCCTACTGTTAAGCAAGAAGCTAAACACGAAAATAGATCTTAATTTGAAAGCGCTATACTGTGATTAATTTGCTACAGTTTATCTTCGGAATGTCTGGTAAATGTCAACATAAACTGGCAAAGTATCAACTACGCTATTTTCTTATTGAATGCAACTACTTTAACCAAGCTAATTAGCTAAATAAGACTAAAATCCACAATTAAATGATTTCTGTTTTGTCACAATGTCTGCATCGTCAATCTCACTTTCCTTAGTATAACCACGTTCAAAAACTTTCTGAAACCATGCCTAAATGTCAGCCTTTGGTGTATCTCTCACGCGCCATTTTCTTTCGTGAACAGCTGACCTTGGGTCGAATTTGCCAAGACTGGCATGTTGTTGTTGACATAAAGATAATGGCTTATTGTTTCACGTTGAAGACGGTTCCTTGAACTTGTCTTTACGTTGTTATATGCCAAGACTAATCTTTCACAATCAGCTGAATGTGGTTTGCATACAAGTATCCGGACCAGTACCTCTGTTAGCATTTTGGTCTCGTTGGAATTTGCGCACAGGTTTTGCAGCAAAGCTTTCGGGTTGCTTTTGTTTATATAGCTTTCCTGCACATCCTCATACTCTTGTGCCAGATATCGCAGATTGAGATCTGGTGCCACTGAAGCATGAACTTCTCTGATGTCCTCTTTATTAGCAGTAAATTTTACAAATGAAGAGAAATTTTCTTTTGCGTGATCATCTATGTCAAGCCTTCTTTCCATAAAATTACACAGTGCCTGTAATACCTCAACCTTTATTGCGGAGAATGCCCTCGTTTTAGAAAGATAGATATTTCTTCGTATCGTACGTTATTTCTTCTGCCACAAAAGTGTTCCAAAAAATTTTCCATCTTCCTCATTGTAGCTTTGAGAAAACTTATCTTCCCAACCACCTATGATTGGGTGTTGATGTAATTTGTCGAGTTTTGCAATGAGCTTCTTTGTTTCTGGGACAATATCTACAATTGTTATGTCGTCTCCTTGCAACTTCTTCTGGAATACCTTCAGCAGGAAAAGAATGTCTCCGAGTAAGCACATCAGCATTAAGTAGTCGTTGTTTGACAACAGTCTCCCGAAACCCTTTGCTTGCTCCTCTTCTGATATTTCACAAAACCCTGTAAGTGCCCTCCAAGAGGTGAAAACAACATCAATCAATCCTGCTCTAAACTCCGTCCACCTAACTCTGTAATACTTTGGAAAGCGCCGAACATTGAGAGCCTGCTCTTTTGCATGCTTTTCAAGCTCTGCTGTATGTGCTGCTGACGCATGGAAAAATGAAGAGATAGCAGAAACTTTTCATATCAGGGTATCCACGTCTGAAAGTTCCTTACACAGGTCGTGGTATGCTTATGCAGAAGAGTGAACCACACAAACTGACTTCAACATTGGAAATTCTGCCTCTTCTTTGGCTCTTTCATTATCAATCAATTTCCACAGTCCATTGTGTTCACCAACATTTTTGTTTTCCCCGTCCATTGTCATATGGTTTGCAATAGTCAACACTTTATTCAAGCCAAGTGTATCAGTTGCACCTTCTTTCAATGCTTCTAAATGACCCCTGGCACCCCTATTTTTAACATAACCAAGGCCAATGTACCGAAGTAGTTTGTTTCCATTTTTGTTTATAACATTCAACAACATGAACTCGTTGTCCTTTTGAGTACGATCCATCGAAGCATCGCACCGGAAAGAGGCTGCGAGACAATAATCAATTTCTTGTTTAAATCTTGGCAGGTCGGTCTGCACGATTATTTTCAAAAGTTCCTGATGGCTTATTGGTGTCATGTATTGTAAATCAAACTCTGACGCGTCATACTTGTTAAAAGGACTATTATAATCGAAAGTGTGAGCAATTTCACTAGCTATTACTCTTGACGGGCAGGAAAAGCAGAAATTGCCAAATTTTTGGCATCGTTGTACACCTGAATTATCTATTTACCGAGGCGGTTAGAAAGAAGGTGGGTTTGTGCATTTGCGATCTTGAGTAAAGGTACTGCTTGTATTTTTTTCAGACGCAGATGACCCCTTAACTCTATTGAACTTAACAGACTCTTTATGAGCTTCACGTGCTGAGATGTTTTGCTGTTGTTCCTTTACGGGCTTCTGTTCCTGTTGGTGTGGATATGGGGGGAATTCAACCTCTGTAGCAAAACCTTTTCACAATATCTGAGTGTTCATTGCATGCTTTGCATCATATTCTTTTTCTCCCACCAGATTTAGGATACCACCTCTATGTCCTTGGCTGCAGTTTTACGATTATCAGACTAACTTTGAGAAGTAAGTTCATGTTCAGTCCCAGAATCACTGTCTCCTGTAACTGTTGCGCTCAAGTTGAAGAACTAATTTCAGTGTTATTGGCTTCGTTGGATCAATCAGACTATTCGCTGCATAATTCCTGGCCATTAGAAATGTTTATGTGAGCACCAGGTTGCTGATCTTGTGAAGTTAAGCTGTCATTCGCCATCTTTGCTGCAACTGGTTCGATTGCTTCATTAGTAACTAATCCATGTGTACCTTTTCCCACTGATGAATACAGCTAATGAACTCCTAATTTTGTTTTAATTTAAGTTTTTTTCTGCTATGTTTTGGGTAACTTGAGTGGCTGTCTCACTAAGAACCTTGCAGTGCATTTTAGGGTTGAAAATTAGATTGTCTTTATATTTTTACCATGAATTACCTTTACCCTGAAAGGATTGAAGGCAATATTAAGATTTCTCAATTTTAATTTTTCCTCGAGTTATAACGATTTTTTGTCCAGATGCTGGTGAGACTGATATTCGACCCTGGACAGTGCGGTCAATTACGTGCTAAATTGTGAATCACAAACTCCAGAATTTTCGTGTCAAATTCAAAAATTTTTTCCCAGAACTGAGACATACTCTTCCTCTTCTACAATTTTGAAAGAGTTTTATTGCTCAGCTTATAATAAGCCTTGTAGTCCCCATCCAATTAAGTCTGCATTTTCTAGTGTCGACCTACTAATGCTCAGGTAAAAAATCGAAATTAAAATTCTCAAAAGTGGCACCTATTTGGCATCTAAAACACTTTTAGGGTTAAAATACAATATTTAAAGTCACGTTTTCTGCAATAAAACTTGTTGGCAAAAGGAATTTGGAGGTGAACAAAATTCATAAATAATGCCTATAAATAGCACTGTTGATAACCGGAAACACGTTCATGTTGCTCGGAGACTATTTTAATTAGTGACTAAATAACATATTTGATAGCAACCAGCACTCTGCAAAGTTTTTTGAGCTTCAGAAAATGTGGTTACTAAATATTTGTACCCCACTAGTGTACATCGGTGCCATTATATAACCATGAGCTGTATTAAGATATGTAGATGTGTACGAGTGCCATAAAAAAGTAACGATTTTACTACAACAAAAGCAATATTATTTGAATTCATTTTACAGTAAAATTTAATTTAAACTTAAGTCGATAATTAGTCGTGTGTTCTTCAACAAACAATTTATCATCACATGTTTTGTAGATAATGTTGTCGTGGCGCTTAGTCACGCGACTAATTAAGCACACTTAATGCAGTTTCTGGTTACGTACTTTTGAACTTCTACAACACAGATTTCTGCTTTGTAATTATTATACAGCATAGCCTGGCCTATATAATCCAACCGCAACTTTTCTCTTTGATGTAATGCTTAGCAATCATGCCCTAGCCTAAAATTTGCGGACTGTATTTCATAGCACATAAAAGATGTTGTAAATAGCCGATCTTTAGTCAAACATTCAACACCTGTCAGATTGTAACATCTTGGTAAACGCCGATCTTCAGACTTCATTGTTTCTCAATTAAATATGTATATAGCATATTAGCGTTGTAATGTTTATCGGACTCGCAGTAACAAAAACTACCTAAACAACAAGCATGCGTGCTTTCACGCTAAACTGGTAAAACCATTTGTGAGTTCATCTCTATCTCAAAATTGTCAGAGAAATTTGAGGTTAGTAATTTTGTTAATGTTTTTCTGTATGACATCAGGCGTATAAGAAGAAGTTCAAGTAAAGAGCTTGCATATATATTTTGTTACATTTCTCTTTCTATTAAAGTTCATTTTAAAAGAAAGACAACAATAGCAGAAACAATGCGCAAGGTGTTTTTGATATTCAGTGCAAAACCATTAAAAATAGTAACTGGAATCTTATTTCTTAACTAATGTTCTCGTACAAATTTTGCATTTTCCGGTTTGGAAACTACTGTTTTACTGATACTGTCCAATGGCAGTGTTTCCTTCATTATTTCCACGATTCTTTTGTTTGACAGAAAAGTAAAAGGAAGGAGTGCCGGTTCAGAGGCCGGAGCTTACTAATCTAGTTTTTAATTATGGAGAAAAGCTGTTTGTTTGTTGGCGTTGGTGGTATTTCTTGTGGTGAATGTTGTGGTTTGCAAGAGATTAGCTGCCTATTTGATTGCAAGGAAGACATGAAAAGTCACCTATCAAGCTGCCATCTTTTTAAATCAAACTTGGAAGAGAACAATTTGATTGCTATTCGTGCAGGAATGTTCTAACTTATGGAAGACCAGTTTAAGAAGATGTCCATTTGCCCATCCAACCGTTACAATTTGGGATGATTTTGGAGACCACTAAGATCGTGCCAGTATCCCATCCGTTCGGGCCCTGCTCGCAAGAGCGAAGGGAGAGATGTTTTCAATGTGGCATTATCAGAAACAGTATTCACTCTTTATGGGAAACTAATTCAAGTAGGATCTCATAAGTATTCTGCTGGTTTCGTTTTTCCAAATGTTTTTATTACTTTAGTGACACAGAGGTAAACTGCACTTAAATTGTTTAAAGTTATGTCTTCTTTATGAAGGCATTGATAGATAATAATATGCTTGCGTTTGTTCCAGATCTAAGCTCTTGGAAATAGAGTTGATGACAATCTAATATGTGCAAAATAACATATAATATGTGCAATATGTGTAATATGTGCAAAAGTTAGCAAACGTTTTCCGAACAAAGTGTTTTAGTTTCTGTCTTGTGTTCTTTTTCGGTCCTGTGCCTTAATTTATGACGTTCTTTTATTGGTACGGGATAGAGATAAACAACACAAATATTTATATTCATCAGTTCTCATGTAAATTAAATATGAAAGACAACTAGTAAAACAATATCTCCTTATAGCAATATGCAGGCAATGCTGACGGATCCACAAAAAGAGAATAGAGAAGGAGGGTGTCTGGATGAACTCAGAACGAGTGAAAAAAGAACAAACAACTGGTGTGGATGATTCTAGGTATGTCTTGCAAAAAGGTTTGATGAAATAACACAAATCAGTGTGATGTTTCTTTAGTATACCTGACTATTTTTATGTAGGCAAACAGGAGCCTCTATGGCAGTTCAGATGCAAGACCCGAGTCTTCTTGGCAGTCTGTCTTGCTGGTCGGAGGCATCTGAACAAGTTACCTTTTGGACACCTGGATGTGCCAGTTCGTATTTTAGCGGCAGTGACGTGGAAGAGGACAAGGGGGCCAACGCTTCGGCATTGATGAAGTTCGATCAAGCAATGAAAAGTTTGTCGAAACTTGCTGGAATGGACATGCCACCTGAACTGTCTTGTCAGTTGAATGACCTGGAATCTGCCACCTCCATGGAAAAGAACGAGTGCGTAGACACAGCAACTGATGTCTGTATTATGATCTGCAGTATCATTGCGCCTAACGATGGAGAGAGGCCATTCGACTCTTTGCCAGGCAAAAATTCTCGTGAACACCTTTTGCCTTTGGTTACTGCATATGTACAAGCACCATCTAGAAACCTAAAGAAACAAATATTGAGCATATACACATATGAGCTATCTAAAAAGGAACTGCAAAAACTGCACAAACCATATGGCAAGCTAAGCCAATGGCAAATTGATAGGGCACGTGCTCATGCTAGAACCTGTGGGTCTGGTCATGAGGTGGAAAAAACAAGACATCGCGTCAAGCTCAATATGGCTAAAGCCCATTTTCCACTAGGCGAATTTTTTCGCTCAACGTGACTTTTGTCGCACAATCAATGTTTGCAATTTTCACTAAGCGATTGCTAGAAAGCGATTCAAGCAAGTGACAGGTTAAAACAAAGTAGCAAAGTTACAAAACAAAAAATTAAAAATGGCTGCTTTGAATAGACGCTGGTTTTTAAGACGAAAAATTATTATTTTGCTGCTTTTACGAAAGAGAAGACAGCGCTTAATAAATAGAAAGAGGTTCTGGGTAAGAAAAATATACGAGGAACGCAGCAGTAAGGGTGAATTTGATGTTCTTGTTAGAGAACTAATGCTTGCCGACCATGAATATTTCTTCCGTCTATTTCGAATGTCGCCTGGTACATTTGAATTGCTACTGTCATGGGTTGCACTGCTCATTACAAAAACACATACTCCAATGCGAGAACCTATTCCTCCTAATATAAGACTCAGCGTAACACTTAGATATCTTGTCACTGGAGATTCCCAGACAACAATTGCTGCGAGTTATCAGGTCAGTCCTACTACGGTTGGCAGAATTATAGAAGAAACTTGTGGTGTGTTGTAGAATAGTCTCTCGGAACAGGGTTATTTACATGTGCGTAATAATGCCGAAGAGGGGAAACGAATTGCCAAGGAATTTGAACGATGGGATTTCCCGCATGCACGAGGCGTTTTGGATGGCAAACACGTTGTGATGCAAGCACCTGCCCGATCTGGTTCAATTTTTTCAATTACAAAAAAACACACAGCATTGTCTTACTTGCAGTTTGTGATGCACAATATAGAATTATATTGGTGGATATAGGAGACACTGGCAGGCAAGCTGATGGGAGCGTATATGCTAACAGTTATCTTGGCAGAGCAATTCAGGATGGATTGCTAAATTTTCCTGAACCAGAGCCCTTGCAGTGTCATTGCCTTGCAGTGCTTGGGGCACTTGAGTGCCCTCGTTCTCAATCTCATCGCGATTTGCTCTTCTTGCTTGCAAAAGCTGTTCAAGTGCTGCAACGTCTAAATTTTCCAATATGCTAGTCAAACTTTCGTTCTCCATGTTTTGCCAAAACTATGCTTCTTTGAAAATTTTTGCTTCCCCGTTTACGCAAGCTGATTGGTCAATTCGCTTCATCGCCCACTGTTCGTGCGAAAAAGTTGAACTCATTCCTACTTTTCAGAGCGATCGCCACGCGACAGTTTTCGCCAAGACGAAAACGTCATCGATTTTAGCTAGCCAATGAAATTGCTCATTTTATTCTTCGCTTCGCGTCGAGTGAAAAAATTCGCCTAGTGGAGAACGGGCTTTATACTTAATAGTCGCAATTTAACAGAGTGTAGCAGGTAAACTGCTGTAAAGATCGCAGAAACTTTGCACTGTCCTTGAGATCTCTAGTTCTGTTTCATATTACTTAGATTTTTCTAGTGTTGACCATTTCTTGATCTATCCCATCTCCCATGTGCAGATTGGTCCGGCGTTTTCTGCTTCAAAATTAAGGTTTTTTCTGTGCTGACTACAACCCGATTTCTCGTGTTTTTGTACATACTCCTTGATATGATAATTGCAATCAGCCTGCGTAATTTGCATCTTCGTGTGAGTGTGGGTACACATTGAGCATTGGTGGATGGACATTGAATGTCTAACAACTTTGCACAGTCCTGAATATCGCTTGGCATTTTGTGCTTCTGTACATATTCCTTTAACTATTCAGTCTATTCGTCAACACAAGGATGCATATTTAGCTTCTGGATAGACGTAGATGCACATGGCTCAGGTAAACAATTCATGCTCTGAAATGCTCATAAATGTGTTTCAATATTGATATCCTCCTCAAAATGCTTGAATACTTTTCTTTCCTGAATTGAGCAGCAGTAACTCTAGGAAAAGGAAGAGGATTAAACTTAACTGTTTAATATGTAATAAATTGTGGGTGACGACTGCAGATATTGAGCACAACAGAAAACATCATCAGCTTTACCAAAGATAAAGTAAATACATTCCAAACAAAATATTTAGGGCACAATAAAACCATTTTGACGCAGCTAAAGCAAAAAAAGACAAGCATGAACTCCAAAGTGCTGTAATCTGTTGAAGCTAAATATGGTATGAGTCATGTTCCATTGACAAACGATGAAAAAGAACGTGGAGAAGCTGACAATAGCTCTGAGGTAGGTTAACGCGCGTAACTCCAAATTATATAATTGAGTTTTGTAACAATCATATTGCTTAATCTTTTACACATGATGCAAAGTGTTAAAACGTAGCCAAACATGCTTTGCTATTGATGTCTTGATGCTGTGTCATGATCTGCAATGAGACAGTCCTCCATTTTCTCCCTGCAGAGTGACAAAAGTGTAAGTTTCTGTAAAACACTAACATCAGAGCCACTAAAAGAACCAGTCCATTACATTGAATCTAAACAGCATTCCCCCAACTGAATGATGTGGTTCTTTGAAGAGAGACATATGACCATGAGGTAAATTATTGTCTCAGCACTTTTATAGCAAGTAAAATCTCAAATGTGGCATCTGCCATTACAATGTTTCCGAACTGTTTGCCTGGTAGTGTGACATCTTATTTTACCACACAGTTCTCACGTTGTGATTTACTATAAAGTACTGGTACATCAACACGTGAATTCCTGAAATTAGAGAAAAGTTTGCTATGGCAGTCTTTAGAACACATTACAGTTTCCACCCTTCTGCCTGTAATGTAGCTAAATATGGAAATACCAAACTCATTGTATCATAAACGCTTTTGCGATTATTTCAGTACATTTTAAACAAGTAGATATTAAATGTGCCTGCCAAGAAGCAAGTCTAATCTCAGCATTGATACGCTGCTGCCAAAGTTCTCAGTGTGTTCTTCTTCACCCACAATTTGCTCTCATTGTGCAGTTTCATCACCTGTAGAAAGATGCTAGACGTTTTTTATTGTCATCGTGCAAGAGACTATCTGAATGGATTTGCCATAATGTACTCCAAAGAATCGTATGAGGACTTTGTTTTGCTCCATGAGTCAGACAAAAGGCTAGATACTGTTGAATTCGACATTTTTGTTCTGAAAACCTGAAGCTCCTACTTTCTTATTATTAACGAAATGGCCATCGAGACCTGCTGTGTTAAGAAAATCATGTTACGACCTCTCAAATTGTAGTTGTAAAATGTTATGTTGCGTGCAAACTTGACAACTTTGCAAGCTTGTAGCTTTTTAGCCATTTGCTTAAATTGGCTCAAATTTGAGTTGCTTGTTATTTACAGATGTAAGATCTTATTACTAGATGTAAGATTTTATTAAGATATGCGGGTCGATTTTAAACCAAACAGTGGCACTTTAGACCAAAGTTAACATGTTTGTTGCACATATAGAGGCTGTATAGTTTTTGTTTTACATTCTTATGAGGAACAAATATCAGGAGAACCAGACAACTGGATAACATGTGCTGGCTGTCTTGTGTATCTTGTTGGTGACTTGGAAGAAGCACCGGCTTTGTCGCTGGCAATAGAAGTGTCAAATTGCCCCAACGTTAATATCTTCTTGCTGAAAAGTCTCACGAAAGCCAGAAATATCCAAGCTAACAATTCTAGGCTGTTACATGTATCAGAAGATGCCTTGCATTGACATGAAGACCAGGCTGGTGACATGACTGAAACTGAACAATCGAAAACACTTCCAAGTAGAGATCCTAGGTGAAGAGGTCTCCAACTAAGTGAAAATCAGAAAAAAAATACTTTTACAAGGCCCACATCAACTTAAACTGGGGAAGTTTCCATCAAGGGAAGACATCTCTTCGCAGCAACAAAGACTTTAGTGCAAACTGGTATGATGAATACCAGCACCTTGAATACAACGTATCCAAAGATGCAGCATTCTGTTTTATCTGTTCTTTGTTTTCCAATAATGGGCAGGATCTTGCCTAGAGTGCAAAGGGTGTATCTGCTTCAGAAAAGATTAGAAGCAGAGGGGCTGGCAAGAAAGACAAACTTGCAGAGCATTTCAGTCTGGAAAGTCATATGGAAGCTTTATGTGCATATGTAAGTTTCTCTAAGCCTTTAGCGCATGTAGATGCTTCACTTGACAAAGCTGTATGAAATGCTCGAAATCAAAAAGGATAGGACAAACAGGAAAGAAGCCAAAATCATGTTCGGCATTATCAGAACACTAGCATGTCAAACTCTGACTTTTCAAGGAGACGGAAGGGAAAAAACGATATCTTTAGTCAGATAATGGGCTTGTTTCAAGGCATTGTCCTTGGTTCGAAGCATTGATGTGCAGCAAGAGATCATGGCCATATCATGTCACATACATGTCTCCTGAATCACAGAATGAAATGATTTAGTTATCAGGAGAAAACATTCAAAGTCGTTTTTTCGGAGATAAATAATGCAAACACGTTTGGTATCTCTGGCTGATACTTCACCTGACCTGCCCTGAAGGATCAGTTGGCAGTTGTGTGTAGTTACGTTAACAAAAGTGGTGACCCAAAGGAACGATTTTTGAGCTTAAAGAGCGCAGTATCAAAGATTGGTGTGGCCATTGTGGATGAAATCATAGCAGTGCTACAAAGTTCATTGCTGGACACAACCAATCTATGCTTGAAATCATGCATCTTTACTGCCTCCATGTCTGGTCAATTTGATGGTACTTAATGGAAGCTACAGGAGACACCAAATTAAATGTTCCATACGTTCCATATCAAGGTCACAAGATGTACACTGTGGTGGACCACAGGTGCAATGTGAGTGTCATCGTAAGAGAGACTTTCAATATCTTAAACTGTTTATATGTAGTTTTTTCAGGCAGTACTAAACAGTATGATTCGTTCACTAGTAGATAAATTAACCATGCCATTAACTCTTAACTTTTGTAGTTTTTGTTTGGTGTTTGTGTTGATATTTGTAAAATAAATAATTTCATCTCTATTTTTATATGACCTTGATCCTTATGTTAGCCACTGGCAGTTAGAAGAGAAGTCAAGGAAGTGGAAAATCCCTTGAAGCTCATCATTGCATCAAAGAGCAGATGGAAAAATCAAGCAGAATTTATCTATGCCGTTCAGCAAGTTATGAGGTCATAATGAGCACCTTATCTGCTTTTCACAAATCTGGTGACTTTTACAATGGTACCACGCTTGCAGTGCAAAGCCTTCATGACAAACTGATGTTGGGCGATTTTGTAGAGGCGATAATGTTTATGAAGAACATCATGCTTAAAACAAAGCAGATAACAGAGGCTTTACAAGCTGAAGGACTCAACATTCGTGATTCTATGATGATTATCAGTGGAACTGTTGCCAGTCTGAAATAGTGAATGGAGATTGTAGTGCTATGTATGATGAGACTGATGCCAGTATTCCTTATGCTTTCAAGTTTGGAGGTGATCCAGAAGCAGAATTCAGCAATAAACATTGTGTGAGAAAATTACTTGGGAGTACCAATGACAACCATGACTCCCAAGCAATGCTGACTACGAAGTTGTTTCATCAGGGAGAGTTTAATCTCATGCTGGATATGCAAGCAGTGTTACAAGGCTGTTAGACCATTAGCAAGTTTGTTACAACCGCTGTTGCTGCTGCCCAACTTTGCAGATGTCGAAAATCTTGTTGGTATCTGCCCATCCCACATCCAGGAGGATGCTTTGTTTGGCAGGGAGAACTTGACGTTTTTCTTAATCATGCCTAAACGTATCAGCATGAGACAAATGAAAAACTAGATGCTGTAACTAAAGGGTGCAAACTCTTTGAGAATTTTAGCACTGCTTTCTCAGTTACCAGCAAAACTTACAGACTTTTGATGACATCACCTGTAATGGTCGCTAAGGATGAGTGAAGCTTCAGCAAGCTCAAACTGATCAAGACCTACCCAAGAACGTCAATGACAGAGCAGCTGTTGAAATCACTGATGTTAATATCTTGCGAGAAGGATATTACAAATGTCATCTGAAATGCCATTGCTGCAAACTGGGTGCAACTGAAAGCTTGAAGAAATGCATTTCACTGGGAATATTACTGCACTTATGCTTTTCTTGCATTCAGGTACATAGTTCTATTAAACATTAAGCCATAGAAAGAAAGAAACTTTGATTTTTACAATGTAGGTGTCTAATCCATTCATCGCTAACTTGGTGTATCCCAGACAACTGGTGATAACCCTTGCAATTGTAAGAGTCATCGTGCAAAATCCTTGCCTATAACAAAGACATAATGTTTTATTTGACTTTACAACTCCCATATGAAGAAAAGTTTTATTGTATGTAATTCATTCTTCATGTAAATTTTGTAAATGTTTTGATAATTTTTCACTTTTGTATCTTGCAATTGTTTTTCAGCTCCATGGCTGTAAAATTGTATGGAATAAAGCGTCTACCTATCTATCTCAAACATGATGCCTTGAAAAATGAAACAAATATGTGTCTCTTTGTCAAATTTAAAACTATGTGCCTAATTTTTCCTAAATTATAACAAGAGATATAAATACTGGGTATTGCTTTATCAAACAAACTGAAATATCTCAACAATGGAGACACAAAATTGAAAGAACAGGAATCTTTAAAAAAAATGTTTTCGAAAAGCTATATTTTTTCTTTTTCTCTGAAAAAGGTGTGCAATAGTACTGTATCACTTCAAAATGAAGGTGGTGTACAGTAATAGCACATCATTCCAATATGAAGGTGGTGTGCAGTAATAGTTCATCATTCCGAAATGAAGGTGGTGTGCAGTAATAGCACATCATTCAGAAGTGAAGGTGTGAGAATGAGTGTGTTGTTTTGTACACATTTTCTAAAAATGAAACGTTTATAAAGCTATGTGTTGCTACACATCCTGATGTGTCAAGGTCTGAATTAATGCATCTGAATTAATACATTATATCTATTTACCATCCCTCCAGGGCATTTCTCAAGCATTTAAAATTTTGACAAAAAGTGCTGCAAAAAATGCCTCACCATGGGGAAAACATAATGTGAGAAAATCCCCACTGATGGGAAAGTATTTCATCAAACAAAGTCTCAATGCAAATTTGTTGAATGTACAGTCAGAAGGTTGATGCATTTGTGGTATAAATTAAAGTAATAGTTTAATCTGTCAGAGTAAATTCCTAGAAAATCAAAACATTAGTAAAACTGACAAGAACATGGCTTTTCATTGCAGAGAAATTCCCCACCACGGGAATGACCTGCTTTGGGCAATTGCCAAATCTTGGGAATAGATGCACTTGAAAAATGCCCAGAGATGGTAAAACATGGCAGTGATCAACACAACCTGATAAGCATTGTGTGTCATTTGGCCAATATATGTGACAATATACACATAAGAGTGAAATAACACAACTGGATGTGTAAGATTCCACAATAGCTTTTAGAAGGTCTTATCAATTTGAAGTTTTTTGAATAATGCAAAAAAATTGTTTGATATTTTCCATTTCTTCTTTCTCATCTATCCTAGCTTGAAGGTTTTGAGGAACTTGTGTCCTTGCAGAAAGAACTTTATATGGCAATATACAATCGAGCTTCTAGAACTGCTCCTTCAAGGTAAATTATACCATATGGTAATTTTCATCTATATTTTGAATTTATCCAAAGAGCTTTCTCTACAATAAAGCTAATCAAACTTAGACAGGCTGCTATATACCAAGTATTCCATTAATACTTCTTTCATATTCATTATTTGCATGGTGCAAAAGAAGAACTCTCTAGTTTTCTAATAATGCATTCTAGTTTAACATGGTAGGCCAAAATTGAAAATTTTCAACTGAGAGATTTTAAATTACAAACAAAGAATATCATTTCCTTAATTGCTTTTAGTTTACGCATGTCCATTCAGGTTATCTGAATTTTATCAGAATTAAGCTGTGTTGCATAGTCTAGGCATTTTTTTGCTTTATGAACATAATTTGGGGCAAAAAGAATGGAAACTTTTCATCACTACTGTTTTTGATGGTGATGATGAAGCTTTTCAATTCCTCAGATAGAACTATTCAATTTCAAGCAGCAACTTTCAATTTCTGAGTTTCACATGGCACTTTTGGTCAACTACATCTTTTGGTCAACTTGATGCTTTTTTTTATATGTGTTGTAGTTTTGTGCATGCTGAGAAAAACCCCTGAAAAGTGAGAATAAGTCTGATTTTGCTGTTCTTGTAAGAGTACAAACGTCTGAATTTCACCAGCATTCACTGTCACCCAATGCAGCATAGGTTGAATGCCCTCAGTTTAAAGGTAAAGAGCTCTTCTGTTTTGATAGAGATTATAGCAGCATTCGATTTGATTGCTTTTTTAAATAAACCTTGTGTACGTGTGATGTGATATGGAGTGCATGAAAGGGTAGCTACTCGTATGTTAGTAGTTACTCAAACTTTATTGTATTTCAGATCAATTTGGAGTCAGCTGTTTTCTTCTAAGATGCCAAGTAATCCTGATATGTAAGTTTGAATTTAGTATTCTTACACTATTTTTGTGCATTAATCTCATCAACTTATTTCATGCAATCAGAGAGCTTTTAAAATGATGATATATGTTTTTTAAAAGCCTAGTGTTTTCTCTCATTGAGCTGGAGATGTTTCGGTTTGTTTGATTTCTAAAAGTCCAAAAGTTATATCACACACCATTGTGATTTGTCAAAAAACAAGGCATCATTTTTGGGTTTACTGTGGTTTAAGAAACTGGACCCAAAGTCACTCTGTCAGTACACAGTACAATGTATATGTTTGTTTTTGGCACTCTCATGGAATTGACTCAGTGAATCTATGTACTATTAGTGTACTTGCAAATATTAAGCATCTGATCTTGAATATTAGATTAAGGTTATTTCTTTCTTTATATTGATTTTATTCATTTCCTTGTTCCACACAACAAAAAAAGAAGCGTTTACCTTTCTATTGATACTTTTTTACATCATTATGACCAGAAATGACCAAGTCATTATCTGTTCAAACTTTTGCTCCAAATTGAATATTTCCATCAAAACAAAATGAAAGGTGCTTCTTACAAATGATAGGCATCTGATTTTGAGTGGCAGATGAAATTCATTTGTTTCTAAATGTCCTTTATTATTGATTAATAAGGGACATTTAGAATTAAATATTCCTTGTTCAATATTTATGATGCAAATTCAATAGTATAATTGCCCTCTGCTCAAACAAGAGATTAACAGGTAATTGTTTTTTTTTGGACATGAAAAGAACTGAAACACCTTAAAACCAATGTGATGACAAATCTTTTAATGAAGTTACAGCGTTAATGTTTTTTACGAATTATTACAATACTTTTGAAGTCAAAATACTTTATTGTTGAATATTTTGATTGGTTTTTGCAATTTTTGTCTAGGAATCAATGTAGAGGTGTCTATGAGCTATTGATTACACCTATCAGCGAGGAGGGTGAGTCTCTGTAGTTTAAATGTGCTGTCAGCTATATGTCAGCAATGCAGCTTTCTGGTGAAGTTGATTCAATACGAATTTGGCTGGCCCAACTTTTTTGCTTTTAGCAGTGCAACAATATCCCCTTTATAATAGCACAGTATGTATCAAAGAACGTGATTGAAACTAGATAGGTTGTTTGCATTACACATTAGCTTAATCAACTTATTTTATCATACAGCAAAAGAACTGTTTATCTTTCTGTTGATACTTTTTTTCATCAATACGAAAAAAAATGAGCAAGTGGTTATCTGCTAAAGTGTCTGGCCAAATCAAATATTTCCATCAAAGCAAATTCAAAGCTTTATCTCTGTATATCAAAAGATTTTAATTTCCTATTTTTTTGATGCACCTGTATGCTATTTCAATATTATGTCTCTCTTCTTTTACGGAAATTATTGCAATAAACACTTTGAACTGTTTTCTAAGTTTTGTGTAGATTTTATGCAATTGCAACTGTGAGTTGTGAAACTCGCTAGCAGACTAGATTTGTGTTGTGTTTTATGAAGTCCATTGTGTACAGGCAATCGATTGAAACATTCAATTAACGTTTATTGAAAATGTATTTTGTCTAATCACTTTAATTATTTGTGAGTGGTTAGAACGTTTTTTATTTCAAATTGTGATGTTTTTGGTTACGTAGTATTTCGTTCTTGAAATTAACAGAAAAACCATATTACATTTGCATTGGTCATTTAATGTATAATTTTGACTTGATATCTACTTAACACCATAACTTAACACCAACACATATGGACCTCTGGATGCAAGTAGCATGATGGTTGTATGCATGCAGATATTAATTTGAACTATACAGAGGTATTTGTGACATTTGATGTCATACAGTCAAAATCATTGAAACTATAGGTGAATGCAAGCATCCCTCCTGGTTCTTACACATAGAGGTTGGGGTTTTGCCTTTCTGATTTTGACCTTCAGAGCCAAAGAATTTCTATGCTGATTCTTTTTGGGATACAATATTTTTATTCATATTTTTGGGTGCAGACATAAAAGAAAATGAGCCTGTGGCTTATGTGCGTGGAGAAGAGAACCTGAAAGACTGGAGACCTCGAAGCTCATCAATAATTGATGAACATTTCAAGAATCAAAAGAGACTGCTTTACATTCAAGAGGTAAAGTCACTATTATGAGGTGTTTAGGAATTATATAGTAGCTTACCCTTGATTTAAGCATGACAGTTAGGTATGTTGGTCAGCTGGAGACTTACAACCTTGTGATAGAAGGAAAGTTAAACTCTTTCTCGCTTAATTCATCTAATGTTTTTACTTTACTGTGCATGCTAATTGCCTGAGGATTTTACTACTTGGGGCCAATCTCTAACCACTTAAACTAAATGAGTTATTAAAACTGCTTGCCGTGGAACTTCTTTTGTTGACCTGTTGAAAAGCAGTGTCCTCTAGTGGGCCTCATTTATGTATCTTAAACAGTCTAATGAAATATAATTTCCTCTGTTTAATCTCTGACGATTTTACTCTGCAGGATGAGAGTCTTTTCCCTTAATATACTTAGTAAATCTCTGCCATGTAATTCTCTTCTTAGCCCTGAGTCCCTTAGTTGTTTTTTTTTCTCTGCCCAACTAAGGATTATCCATTCTGTCATGGTAACACTCTTGTAGTTCAATAAGTTGACTCCACATATATTGCTCACCGTTTTTCAGGTGTGTAGAGTTCGTCACTTATTGATGCTGCAAAATAAGTTTTCTGGCTTGGATCTGCCTTTTGCACTTTCATCTACTCATTCAGAAGACAGTACATGTCCAGGAGAGAAGCAAGTCGACAGCAATTTTTTGATCAATGCAGAAACTGACAAAGCTCATGCACTTTTGGACAAGGTACAGTAACCCGGCAGACAGTTGCAATAGTAACATAGTGGTAGGCAATGTACCTTCTACATTATGAATACAAAGGGGGAAAGATACATTGAATTATAGTCCCTGCAGTGAATGTTCAAGGAACCTTTTGTAGCAATGGCTATTGAAATGAAGACTTCAACATTCAATTGCCTTTTGTGCAGAGTTTATAAATTCAGTGCAATGCCAAAGTTCCTCTGTTGAATGTAAAGAATCGTTTTTAAAATTGTGTAATAGAATTGAGAACTGAATAGAGATACATAAGAAACACACTTTCCACAAGTACCACTGCTTTTGAACAGTGGTGTAGCTAGCGGTCATGCCGGTCATGTTCAGCATGACCAAACATTTTCCCAAAAATAAAGAATTGCTTTTGTCAAAATCTATATTTAAATCTTTAAGTTTTCCCAAACTGTGAACTTTTTATTTGACAATATTCCTGAATTTTATGACTATTTTGTGAACATTTCGCAACTTTAAAAGAGGCTTTTGCTAAATTGCATCATTTTTAACCAATATTTTGCATATTTTGCTGGGTTACCTAGCAAGAAACACATGTGTAGAGCTAGTTCCAAGCTTTTCGCGGTTTAGTCATGCCCTCAGATTTCAGCATGGCCAAGTAATATTATTTTATAATAAGAGTATTTGCAACCTGATTGAATAATGGCATCTGAGCATGCTCAAATGCGCAGTTTTACAACATCTAGTCATGCTCATTTTTGAGAGCATGACTCTAAGTTAGACCCTCGAGATTTCTTTTCAGCCAAGATTCACGCTTCCATTCGTTTGCACACAAAGCTTTGTGATTTACGTCGTGTCAGTTTACATTACAATGGCTTCTAGTTGTTTGGCTACTCGCAGTTTGGCTACTACCTGGTGAGCGAAATTTAGTAGTAAAGCAGTGATCAATAGCGAACTTACCAGCGACTATTGGAAATACATTAGTGCTGGATTAACCACGTGACAGATGCGGCATATGCCATGGGCCTCGCACTGTTGAGGGCCTTGCGCTTTACTGTGCGAGGCCTTCTTTACGAGAACACGCCCATTTTCAATTGGGACACACCCATTTTAGATGCGTTGCGACCTCAGGCATTTAGGGACCCTAGGCTTGTGGAAAATACCAGAATGCATGTGATAGCAGCCCCCTAACAAAGTCAGAAATTTTAATTAGTTGGGCAATTTGTACTTAAATAGTAGGGTAATGTTTCTTTTTATCTGTGATCAATTTGGTCTTTCCAAAGAACAAATATTAATGGAAAATTAGATTGCAAAAGTTTTAACAGTATGCAAACATGGCTAACGTATAAGTTTCTATACGGTGATAGAAACATTCAATATAAATACGCTTTCCCGTTTGAGCTACTGGCTATGGAGTTATCCATAACTGACTGGTTCGAGTGAAAGCTATTTAGTAACTAGCGCAACACAGACCTCGCCTTTATGATATTAAAATAGTCATTAGACTTCGTCTTGTTGCAGTGATATTCCTGATATTTTATCTTAGTCCCTCACCTACTCTGTGCATAAAATCTCACCCCCCAAAATGCAGGAAATAGCATTTTCAACAGTTCCAAATAGTTTTCAAAACTTCCTGGGGTAGCGTGCCCCCGAATCCTCCAAGGAGTTCTCGTGCCTTCGGCGCTCGTCGAAAGTTTTTTGTAATGACAAGGGGGCCTTGTGCCGAAAATCTGCCACGGGCCTTGCTGCTACGTTAATCCGCCCCCAAATACCCAAGCACTATAACGTCACGAGAGTTAGTGTTCGAAGAAAGATTGGCTTTGTGAATATGTAGTGGAGTACTTAAAAAGGCAATGTTTCATACCTTCCTGGTTGTGGCATTTCTTTGGTTCTGGAACTTCATTATTGTGAGCTCATGTTATAAGTTAGACATGATCAGATTCAGACTCGAAATGAGTAAATCAGAACGTGAGGAGAGGTAGAGAAATGCCAAAAACTATAACAGAAGTTGTCCTGTCTGGATTCAATTTTTGAAGGATGGTTGATTGCTAGGTTTACTAATACTGAATCAAGGTTAAGTTGGGGTGCTGAAGTCTCTCCCCATGTATTCAGATGCTTCATAATTATTGTCTCCATGTGATAATGGAGGATGATATTTTGATGGAGATAAAAAATTGCATAACTTTCAAGCACTCATGTTGTTAAGTCAATTGATGGTTTCACCAGTAAAATATTCACCATTACAGTGCTTAAACACCATTACAGTGCTTGTGGCAGGGCGAAAAAAAACGTTCATTTTGCTGGCCATCCCTACTAGGTATGTCATTCAAGTAAGTCTTCAATTTGGACAATTTTAGGGGATGTAAACATGCATAGTTTACTAGGGACTGTCAGAAGCATGAGAAATCTAAGTCTCACATGGAGGCCCTCAAGCAATGGAAGAAGGTTTTGACTCAAGTGAGAGTGTAGATATCTTATCTTTAGGTGCAAGGCGACACTAACCCTAACCCTAACCCTAACCATGCAGCATGTCAAGATTTTTACAGATGAAAAATTCAGCAATTTCTTGTCCATGAAACGTTCCAAATTATTTCAAATAGTCACTCATATCTAACCGAACTCTGCTTTTTGAGGTGTGCAGGCGAGTGTCTGGCACCTAAACCAGGCTGCTTGGCTACTTCTTATTTTTAAGACTA
Source organism: Phenganax marumi (assembly GCA_025400095.1). Classification (NCBI taxonomy): domain Eukaryota; kingdom Metazoa; phylum Cnidaria; class Anthozoa; order Malacalcyonacea; family Clavulariidae; genus Phenganax; species Phenganax marumi. Next base: position 7,769 of record JAODVM010067771.1, on the reverse strand, counting down.
TCCATGTCGGAATTGCGCATTTACATCCTAGATTTATTGTACATGGTTTTGCATATACTACTAAACAGTATTCGTGTTTCCTAGGCATGCTGATGAGCCCTGACATTGGGCGAAACAATCAATTTATCATGGAATTTTGATGAATTTCCATGAAATAAACTGTGAGATAGTCTGAATCGCCTTAATTTGAAGTGTAAATATGAATTAACAAGAGTCTGAAAGGCCGTTTCCAATTATCTAGAGCCTCTAAATTTTAAAATTTTCCCACTTGGCACCAACCATGGTGATGCTTCGTGGCGTCAGTATAGCATGACCAGTCAATCTTAGCTACCTACGCCACTGCTTTTCAAAAGCAGTGTCTGTTGTCAGTTGATGACATGCTCTAAACATTATTAGACGGCAATTTTTTTAGTGTTATTAGCTTAATTTTATAGTTGCAGTGTCTTGAAAGAGATTTGTGCAAAGTAAGTCGTGCATGTTTGCCATCTGGTAGGAGTAATTATTTATATAAAACATATGAAAAGACATATGAAAGTGTATTAGAGTTACTTTCCCCACTTGTAATAACTGTGAATGCCTGATGTATGTACTACAATCTTATCAAACCAAAATTATCAACATTGAAGATACTTGCACAGCTTTCTGCATTGCGTGCTGTCAAGGAGACTTATCATTCTCATTTTGCCTCTTCAAATTTAATGGAAACAGTGCTCTATTGTATCAACTTCTTAGTTTATAAGACTTCCCATGTAACACCAGAATGAAAGCTGCCAAATAAGCAGATGTTCGTGTGGGATTAGACAACATTTAACATAAATTTAAACCTCACTGATCGATTATTAGACATGTTTATTCAGTAACATTTTCTGTGAGCAAGATTAGTACTCCCCTCCATGTAAAGTCTCAAAAGATGCTTACAGTTATGCCACAGTAAACTTAATGTTACCAAGCACCTCTTAAGCGTTCACGCAGAATTCGAAGTAACACTTATTGATATAAGTATTAGTTTAATGGTACACCACTTTTTTTACTGTTGCAACAAATAATGATAAATATACATGGTGTTCCCTCAAACTAGTCCTTATATTGTTTTATTGTTGCCATGCAAAACTATAAGGATCTTATAACACTTATTTGCTCGAGCTGGAGGGAGCCATATGTTTGTGGACCTGCGAATGTCGATGCTTCCCAAGGAGCAGTCAAAAGAAACATTGTTGCCTTCAAGGTCCACAAAACATACTGCTTTTCCAACTTTCCAGTAAATGAATATTTCATTATTATCCCAAGTTTCAAAGAAAAAATAGAGGCATGATTTTTGTATCGTTAAAACTGAATAAACACAAGTATTTTTGTGTAATTACAACCATCAAATTGAATTTTTTAAGCAAACGCGATGGAGAGTTTAAAGGTAAAATTTTGCAACTGAAGAAAGAATTACTATTCCTACACACAATTAACATCATCACTTTTAAACCTGTTTCGACGTCAAGACTATTCAATTGTCTCCATTGAGAATTTAAAATCTATCAAAATAAATACATGGTTGCAAAGGAAACATTTTCAACTGTGGTCGATCAAATATCGCATGTTTATGTGATGGTGTTCATCATTTTTTGGCTTAGTGACTGGTCCATAAAGTATTATTTCCTTCTCATGAGAGCTAGACTTCATCACCCTCATGCCATGTGTTTTCGATCAAGGAGTTGTGCAGAAAAGTGAACTTTGACAGTTGTTGTCTATTAATGTATGTGTACCATGTGTCAGGTACTTTAGGTTGGGTTGTCAAAAAACAGATGTTCCATACATAAAATATTTTAGTGAGGATTTGTTTAGCATATGTTTAGTACATGTACAAATTTTTGTCAGTCCATTTGTCATGGACATAATTTTGAACATATGAGCAACAATATTGACCATCTTAATAGCTTGCTTGTGGACATTATGTGTTGCTGGTAGTGAAGTTAACTGCAGATTTTCTGCAAAATAATTCAACCACGGTTTTATGGTTAACAAGAAAGCAAATACTACTCGGCCTCAAATAGTGAAAATCTTGCCAGCACCAGGGAATTTTTTGCTTGTCCACAATGATTTAGACCGTATTACCAGAACGTGATATCACGTGACAAAAATCTTTGTTTTGAAGTCTGACAGGACTAGTACTGAATTATGTTATATGTTAGTCACACTTTGATTGCTGGCAATAGTTAATCAGTTTTTAGACAGTCAATGCAATTACACCATTGCTCTGGTTTTAAATATTATTAATTTTTGGGTTATTGGTAATTGTTTTTCGGTCTTAGGGAATTCAACATGAGCAGATCATTGCTCATTGAGCACCTGTTGTACTGCTTGTAATCGTCAGAGCACATGTTAAAAGACTTAGACCATCAATCGACTACTGCAAGTGTTTTCTTATTAGCTTGTTTGGAAAACTACTCTTAAAAGTGTAGATTAATTTCAAGCAGCTTTTCATCAGATGCATCACTTTAAGAGAGAGTGATGCTTGTGAATGTTTGTCAGCAAAATGTTTATGCTAACTTCTCATTATTGGCTTTATTTTGTTGTTAGCATTTTGTTTTCTCGTGAATGAAGCTAGGAATACCCTCTAGATGTTTCTTAGATGGATATGCTCTATTGATTTTGCAAGTGTGTATGATAAACACCTTGTTATGAATTGAAATTTGATTGGCCAATTAAAGCCAACATTTTGGACTTCGAGAAAAGTTTTGCAAATTCGATTGCCATTTTCGTCCTGAGAATTGCTGGGACATACACATGTCTTACATCAAATCGAATTTAAAAAATCTTTTGGATCTTTTGTGGTATTCATAAAATATTCCTAATCAAATATTGTATGCATTTTAGAGCTTTATGTACAGCAGACTGACACTACTCTTCTTGTTTAGTGTGTTAACTTGTTGACCATCTCTCGATTGAAGCTCAACCATGCAAAGGTGTTTGATCGATATTTATTTATTTTATAACAACTCTATTCTAATTTATGTACTGCGCAGAGAACAATTGTTTTTTTCATTAAGCTTTCTTCTTCTTCTGTGCAATTGACAATTTTTTCCCTTAAATAGTTTCAGTCTGTACTGGACATTTACTTGTCATTCATGTCTTTTCTCTTAGAAAACTGGAATTACTAGTTTTTTGAGAAGGATCTTCGTGATAAAAGTTACCCAGTAAAATCTCTTGTCTGCATGAGGCTATGAAGTGCTAATATCAAAATGAGGAATTGTATGATTTTCATGTTAAAGGGTGTATTATATTTCTTCTTTGAAAAACTCAATACTACAAAAAGGTACCAACCCTTACCTTGATATAAGCACTGGAAACATTTCATTTTGAGGCCAGTACTAGGTGGATGCAGGTCATGCCTTTTTTCAAGCCTTGCAATTTTACATGCTTTTAAGGGTTCTGCAGTGTACCACAGGTCTGATTAACTTTTCGAAGCTGCATGTGTTGCCCTCATTGATATTAGAGCAACGTGTTCAGGACAGGTATTGTATGAGACTATGGGCATTCTCGACGCTGTTTTGTACACCCATGGAAGTCTTATTGTCTTACCAATGAATTCATTAAGAAGGATGTTTGGAACAAATGTTGGTTACCAGAAATAAACATTTGCAATGCTATCAAGTATTCACACAGTGATCTCTTACGAATCGTAGAACAATACTACTTACCAATCGTAGAACTGATACTGCAAAGTTTAACAGATTTGATATTGTGGGAAATCGAGCATTCGCAGGAATCACCCCAACACTATTAAGTTGTACAATGGACACTGCCCTGTAACATTGAAATCGAGTGTTCCAATTTGAAAATAAATGCATTTACTATTCGCATGAAACAATGTTTTAACAACGCTGAACTGTTGCGTTGGTTCTCGAAAGAACTGTTTAAAATATTTAGTAACAATACTAAACTTTTAAGGAGACTAATTCTAAGAAATTCTATTAGAAAGCACTATGCAGTTCAGCAGGCTTCCCATCAGGTGCATCGTCTGCTAACTGAATGTAAGGAAATCAACCTGTATTTATACTGAAGCTAAATGCGGTGACATCACTAGCTGAAAGAGATGAGTTATCAAAACAAGGCCAAGCTCAAAACATATTCTTTTTGATGACAAAGTTCCTGATCTAACAGCTTTATGTGGACAGCTTCCATTGTCTTCAATGAAAAAGCCGATAGACGTTTTTCAAAAATACTAAATTTCGAATTTGTGAAAGTTTCAGCACATGAATGATTTAATAGTAGATGTGTGGCAATTGCTGAAGCCCAAATACTCAGCAGAGAAGAGTTACATTTCTTCCTAGGTTGTTTTCTCACTGCCTTTGTTTTGTTACTACTGCTATTCAAAGTCTGCCATTACTCGGGCTTGTCAATTGCTTCTTCTAGCCAATAAACACACTAAACTAGTATGTCTGCCATTACTGTGGTCAGTGAACTGCATATTTTGCACAAAAAATGAGCACACACTACATCCTGGTGACCATTCTGTATGGATCTTTATTCTGACAGAACTACCACGTTCCGAGTTGTGCTATTGATGACGATCAACAGCTTCATTAGGTTGACACTCCATTTTGTTTTTGCTGCTTGAATAGAGCATTCAAGAAAATGTAGCTGAGCTTGACTGTTTTTCTGTTCTATTAAAACAAGAAGGATCCCAAAGCATTTTGTCTCAAAACAATACCTGTTACAATTATCTATGTTCTTTGTGGATTTTGTCTGCAATACAATGAGACCCCCCATTAATATACACAATAGCATAGGAATGCCTACTGTCTTGAAACAGTACCTGCTCCAAGTCACTTTGTTTTTTTCCACAACACCAATTAATTCTGTGTGCAATACCTGGAATTCGAAGCCCACATGCATTTTAATTACTGTTGTTGGCATTGGTCGAATATTAATTAGGATACCACTTTGACTACTTATAAGTACAACCTGCAGCAGCTCAAAAGACAGTGGGAATGTGCTACAGCAGCTTCAATGAATGAGAACGACCTGTGATGCACTAGTAGACCATGAAAGTATACAGCCTTCTGCAGCCTTTAAAAAGAAAGTTGATGATCTGGTTACACAGTGTTGATGAAGTAGCTTTTTTGCGTTTTTTAGACATGTGCCCAAGGTGGAATCAGTCAAATTCTTAACAACAAGAATCATGCAACAAGCATGCGAATGGAAATAAAAGAAATTAAGAAAAAGTAATGGACCTTTAAAAACAATTTGATACTAAATATACACTATGCTGTATTAAATACTTTAAAGAAATATGAGGCTGAACAACAGAGGTGGCTGAAAGAGATGTACAAATTTGCCAGTGTCTCTAACGAAATCGTTTGGCCTGACTGAATGCTTAAACATTTTGTTTGCATATGTTTCTATTAGATTTAGCTGCAGCTGAAATAGGGTTAAATCCAAAGCTATTGACTGTGCACAGCAACTATTTCGGACTAAGGTTATATGTAGTTACTTCAGTTTAAGAATAATGTAATTGAATATCAATAATACACACATCTGGAAATTCAAATCATCCCAGCTAAGAATCCAACCTCAGTCTCTGAATTGGTGCATTGGTGCTCTGACCACTGAGCTACTGAAGCACACGGCTGAAATAATCAGAACTCCCACATATGTCGAATTCCATGAAACTTACAAGGCAGACGTGTCATCTACCAAACACAGAGCAGAACCTCTCGGGTGACTTTCATCAAGCAGCGGAGTTACTGGCACCTGGGAAGTCACCCGAGAGGCTCATGAGATGTTTGCTTTGTCAGACTTAAGTGTGTAGTTGTACACATGTTGGAGTTCTGGCCATCTAAGCATCTTTCTGAGTAGCTCACTAATTGGCTAATTTGGAGACTTGAGTTCAATTTCTGGCTGGGATGGCCAGAAGTTTTGTGTTAGTGTATCATTGTGTATCATTATAAAGTCGAGAACAAAAAAGTTTTTTTCATGATGGCTACACAAGTATATACATTAGCACTAAGAGTTGGATGTCTGCAGTTGACATCTGCTGAATTTTTATGTATGTTCATTTTTATGTTTTTTAGTAGTGTGGTGGCAAAGAAAGGATATTTGCTTGTTCTGGAAGACGACTCTTGTCGGTGGAGAAAAATTTGGATGGTATTTTGCTGCATTTTATTTTTGTCTTGCTGCAAAGGTTTCATCTGCAGAGTAAAAGCTGCATGCAAGTGTTTTTTTACAAAGATCATCCTCAATTAGGTGCTAGTTTCTTTTAAAGAAATGCCACTTGAATGATATGAAATTTTTTGTTGCATTGGCAGAAATAATTTTTAGATGAATTTTAATAAGTGCAAGTATTTGTCATGTGAACCCAGGCTGTCTTCAGAGAAACTAAATACTTAGCGTCAACAATACAAACCAAACTCTCACATGCACAAACACATATCACGTAAGTAAAAAGGTTATAAAACCAGCACAAATATGAAGATGATAGAAAATTAGAAAATTAAGCAAAGTCCATATGTCACCAAGTGGTCTCCTGTTCAGCAGAATAGTTTTATGTTTTGCAGTTTCACTGGAATCTTTTGTTGCTTATGCAATATATGTTTGCATTCACGATTTTTTGTTTGTAATGTTTACGCTAACTACTTATTTTCTTTGAAGGTGGCTTGGGTTCATGGGCTGAAAGCTTAGCTTATATAAAATTCATGATGAAAACAATGCAAGTGACTTTTAAAGATATTATCTAATGTTTTGCGAGACAAACTGTTCTGTCGCGAGAGCGAGATATAACTTTCTCAAACTCATTACTAATTCATAAGCGAAACACAAAGAAAATCAGAAGGGTATCGTAGTCTTGATAACACGAAAATAAACCCTCATAATTTTAGCCTTGATGTTCTCTTTAAATGCAAGTTCATGTGAGAAGCAATACAAAAACTTTAAAGTTACTTATTGCCTGTGTCTAAAACAACTCAAAGTGGGGGAAAAATTCAGGTTGCGCCTTTTCGGTGTTCCAAGCATCGGTACTTTCTTGCTTCGTATATATTACTTTGCACTTTCACAAGATGTGGGTGCCATTTGTATCAATTTGAGAATAAAACTGTCCTCTAGTGACAAACACCTTATAACCAATATGAATGCCAATGCGCTAAATTTTGACTAGTGAAAAGTATCGTACAACCAATCAAAATGCTCGTACATTTTGTCCATCGTGAAATCCAAATTCTATTTCACCCATCTGCTGCATGTAGATCTTTTATGCTTTTATGTATATACAGTGGATCACTGCCATGCGAGCACCTTGTTAGTAAGACTATCCATGAATTCTGGCTCTTTTGTATCCCCGAACAACACCTAAGTACTTTTCTTATCAAAAGACCCTGTTAGTACTATCGAAGGTTGAGTACTGTTAAAATTATGTTACCAGATATAAGTAAGCTGAGCTGAACTAACTAGAACTGACCAATCAGCGTGCATGAGAAATGATGTGTTTGTTATAGCGTTTCAAGGAAGCGAGTTTCTTTTGTGAGGGGCCATGTTGAGAAGTAGAGTGAAAGTAAGGGTTCTGGCGCAAAATTGAAAAAAAGACCTAATAACTATGTCCGCTTATTAGAGGTATTTGATACTTTTTTTCAAAAAGTTTCAATTTTGAAATCTGTGCAAACATAATACTAATTTATACTAAACATGTTCAAATGAAGCCATAATACAAATTTATACTAAAATACGTTTTTAGGGGTTAGCGCAATTCGGCCCCGCCCCCTTTTATGCAAATGAGATAAAAACTG